>CATORF010000060.1:0-184348 GCA_951804975.1 Anthophora plumipes
GAAAAGAGCGTTCTCGAAGATTCTGCATACTGCTGACGGATGTCTCACCAGGATTATCGTAGAAAATGCATATCTCAGCTTGAAACCAGACCGACTCCAAGATATCTCCGGTTCTGCATGTCAAACGTACTGTGGAGTGGTGAAAACACCAGAAAACGTGTTTCGTGCATTAAGTAGCTCGAAAAGAGCGATCTAGTTGATTCTGCATACTTCTGACAAGAGACCCACCAAGATTATCGCAGAAAATGCATATCTCAGCTGGAAACCCCACGAAAACCAAGATATCTCCGGTTCTGCATATCCAGCGAACTGTGGAGTGGTGAAAACCCCAGAAAATGAGTTTCTCGCATTAAATAGCTCGAAAAGAGCGCTCTCGATGTTTCTGCATGCTTCGGACAGATGTTTCACCAAGATCATCGTAGAAAATGCATATCTCAGCTTAAAACCCGACCGAAACCAAGATATCTCCGGTTCTGTATGTCAAACGTACTGTGGAGTGGTGAAAACACCAGAAAACTTGTTTCGTGCATTAAGTAGCTCGAAAAGAGCAATCTAGATGATTCAGCATACTTCTGACAGAAGTCTCACCAAGATTATCGCAGAAAATGCATATCTCAGCTTGAAACCCCACGAAAACCAAGATATCGCCGGTTCTGCATATCAAATGCACTGTGGAGTGGTGAAAACGCCGGATAAGGTTTTTCTGACATTAACTAGCTCGAAAAGAGCGATCTCGATGTTTCAGCATACTTCGGACAGAAGTCTCACCAAGATTATCGCAGAATATGCATATCTCAGCTTGAAACCCCACGAAAACCAAGATATCGCCGGTTCTGCATATGATACGCACTGTGGAGTGGTGA
This sequence comes from Anthophora plumipes, assembly GCA_951804975.1. Lineage (NCBI taxonomy): Eukaryota > Metazoa > Arthropoda > Insecta > Hymenoptera > Apidae > Anthophora > Anthophora plumipes. The sequence continues at coordinate 864 of CATORF010000060.1, forward strand.
AAACACCAGATAACGTGTTTCGTGCATTAAGTAGCTCGAGAAGAGCGATCTAGATGATTCTGCATACTTCTAACAGAAGTCTTACCAAGATTATCGCAGATAATGCATATCTCTGCTTGAAACCCCACGAAAACCAAGATATCTACTGTTCTGCATATCCAACGATCTGTGGAGTGGTGAAAACCCCAGAAAACGAGATTCTCGCATTAAATAGCTCGAAAAGAGCGCTCTCGATGTTTCTGCATACTTCGGACAGATGTTTCACCAAGATTATCGTAGAAAATGCATATCACAGCTTGAAACCCGACCGAAACCAAGATACCTCCGGTTCTGCATATCAAACGCACTGTGGAGTGGTGAAATCAACCAGAGAACGTGTTTCTCGCATTAAATAGCTCGAGAAGAGCGATCTCGATGATTCAGCATACTTCGGACAGAAGTCTCACCAAGATTATCGCAGGAAATGCATATCTCAGCTTGAAACCCGACCGAAACCAAGATATCTCCCGTTCTGCATGTCAAACGTACTGTGGAGTGGTGAAAACCCCAGAAAACGAGTTTCTCGCATTAAATAGCTCGAAAAGAGCGCGCTCGATGTTTCTGCATGCTTCGGACAGATGTTTCACCAAGATAATCGTAGAAAATGCATATCTCAGCGTGAAACCCGACCTAAACCAAGATATCTCCGGTTCTGCATGTCAAACGTACTGTGGAGTGGTGAAAACACCAGATAACGTGTTTCTCCCATTAAATAGCTCGAAAAGAGCGTTCTCGAATATCCTGCATACTTCTGACAGAAGTCTCACCAAGATTATCGTAGAAAATGCACATCTCAGCTTGAAACCCGACGAAAACCGAGTTATCTCCGGTTCTGCACATCAAACGTACCGTGGAGTGGTGAAAACCACAGAAAACGTGTTTCTTGCATTAAATAGCTCGAAAAGTGCGCTCTCGACGTTTCTGCATATTTCGGACAGATGTTTCACCAAGATTATCGTAGAAAATGCATATCTCAGCTTGAAACCCGACGAAAACCAAAATATCGCCGGTTCTGCATATCAAACCAACTGTGGAGTGGTGAGAACACCAGAAAACGTGTTTATCGCATTAAATAGCTCGAAAAGTGCGATCTCGATGATTTTGCATACTTCTAACAGGTGTCTCACCAAGATTATCGCAGAAAATGCATATCTCTGCTTGAAACCCCACGATAACCAAGATATCGCCTGTTCTGCATATCAAACGCACTGTGGAGTGGTGAAAACCCCAGAAAACGAGTTTCTCGCATTAAATAGCTCGAAAAGAGCGCTCTCGATGTTTCTGCATACTTCGGACAGATGTTTCACCAAGATTATCGTAGAAAATGCATATCACAGCTTGAAACCCGACCGAAACCAAGATACCTCCGGTTCTGCATATCAAACGCACTGTGGAGTGGTGAAATCAACCAGAGAACGTGTTTCTCGCATTAAATAGCTCGAGAAGAGCGATCTCGATGATTCAGCATACTTCGGACAGAAGTCTCACCAAGATTATCGCAGGAAATGCATATCTCAGCTTGAAACCCGACCGAAACCAAGATATCTCCCGTTCTGCATGTCAAACGTACTGTGGAGTGGTGAAAACCCCAGAAAACGAGTTTCTCGCATTAAATAGCTCGAAAAGAGCGCGCTCGATGTTTCTGCATGCTTCGGACAGATGTTTCACCAAGATAATCGTAGAAAGTGCATATCTCAGCGTGAAACCCGACCTAAACCAAGATATCTCCGGTTCTGCATGTCAAACGTACTGTGGAGTGGTGAAAACACCAGAAAACGTGTTTCGTGCATTAAGTAGCTCGAAAAGAGCGATCTAGTTGATTCTGCATACTTCTGACAAAAGACCCACCAAGATTATCGCAGAAAATGCATATCTCAGCTGGAAATACCACGAAAATCAAGATATCGCCTGTTGTGCATATCAAACGCACTGTGGAGGGGTGAAAACAACCAGAGAACGTGTTTCTCGCATTAACTAGCTCGAAAAGAGCGATCTCGATGATTCAGCATACTTCGGACAGAAGTCTCACCAAGATTATCGCTGGAAATGCATATCTCAGCTTGAAACCCCACGAAAACCAAGATATCTCCGGTTCTGCATATCCAACGAACTGTGGAGTGGTGAAAACACAAGATAACGTGTTTCTCGCATTAAATAGCTAGAAAAGTGCGTTCTCGATGATTCTGCATACTTCTAACAGAAGTCTCACCAAGATTATCGCAGAAAATGCATATCTCAGCTTGAAACCCCACGAAAACCAAGATATCGCCGGTTCTGCATATCAAACGCACTGTGGAGTGGTGAAAACACCGGATAAGGTTTTTCTCGCATTAACAAGCTCGAAAAGAGCGATCTCGAAGTTTCAGCATACTTCGGACAGAAGTATCACCAAGATTATCGCAGAAAATGCATATCTCAGCTTGAAACCCCGCGAAAACCAAGATATCGCAGGTTCTGTATATCATACGCACTGTGGAGTGGTGAAAACACCAGATAACGTGTTTCTCCCATTAAATAGCTCGAAAAGAGCGTTCTCGAAGATCCTGCATACTTCTGACAGAAGTCTCACCAAGATTATCGTAGAAAATGCACATCTCAGCTTGAAACCCGACGAAAACCGAGTTATCTCCGGTTCTGCACATCAAACGTACCGTGGAATGGTGAAAACACCAGAAAACGTGTTTCGCGCATTAAGTAGCTCGAAAAGAGCGTTCTCGAAGATTCTGCATACTGCTGACGGATGTCTCACCAGGATTATCGTAGAAAATGCATATCTCAGCTTGAAACCAGACCGACTCCAAGATATCTCCGGTTCTGCATGTCAAACGTACTGTGGAGTGGTGAAAACACCAGAAAACGTGTTTCGTGCATTAAGTAGCTCGAAAAGAGCGATCTAGTTGATTCTGCATACTTCTGACAAGAGACCCACCAAGATTATCGCAGAAAATGCATATCTCAGCTGGAAACCCCACGAAAACCAAGATATCTCCGGTTCTGCATATCCAGCGAACTGTGGAGTGGTGAAAACCCCAGAAAATGAGTTTCTCGCATTAAATAGCTCGAAAAGAGCGCTCTCGATGTTTCTGCATGCTTCGGACAGATGTTTCACCAAGATCATCGTAGAAAATGCATATCTCAGCTTAAAACCCGACCGAAACCAAGATATCTCCGGTTCTGTATGTCAAACGTACTGTGGAGTGGTGAAAACACCAGAAAACTTGTTTCGTGCATTAAGTAGCTCGAAAAGAGCAATCTAGATGATTCAGCATACTTCTGACAGAAGTCTCACCAAGATTATCGCAGAAAATGCATATCTCAGCTTGAAACCCCACGAAAACCAAGATATCGCCGGTTCTGCATATCAAATGCACTGTGGAGTGGTGAAAACGCCGGATAAGGTTTTTCTGACATTAACTAGCTCGAAAAGAGCGATCTCGATGTTTCAGCATACTTCGGACAGAAGTCTCACCAAGATTATCGCAGAATATGCATATCTCAGCTTGAAACCCCACGAAAACCAAGATATCGCCGGTTCTGCATATGATACGCACTGTGGAGTGGTGAAAACACCAGATAACGTGTTTCGTGCATTAAGTAGCTCGAGAAGAGCGATCTAGATGATTCTGCATACTTCTAACAGAAGTCTTACCAAGATTATCGCAGATAATGCATATCTCTGCTTGAAACCCCACGAAAACCAAGATATCTACTGTTCTGCATATCCAACGATCTGTGGAGTGGTGAAAACCCCAGAAAACGAGATTCTCGCATTAAATAGCTCGAAAAGAGCGCTCTCGATGTTTCTGCATACTTCGGACAGATGTTTCACCAAGATTATCGTAGAAAATGCATATCACAGCTTGAAACTCGACCGAAACCAAGATACCTCCGGTTCTGCATATCAAACGCACTGTGGAGTGGTGAAATCAACCAGAGAACGTGTTTCTCGCATTAAATAGCTCGAGAAGAGCGATCTCGATGATTCAGCATACTTCGGACAGAAGTCTCACCAAGATTATCGCAGGAAATGCATATCTCAGCTTGAAACCCGACCGAAACCAAGATATCTCCCGTTCTGCATGTCAAACGTACTGTGGAGTGGTGAAAACCCCAGAAAACGAGTTTCTCGCATTAAATAGCTCGAAAAGAGCGCGCTCGATGTTTCTGCATGCTTCGGACAGATGTTTCACCAAGATAATCGTAGAAAATGCATATCTCAGCGTGAAACCCGACCTAAACCAAGATATCTCCGGTTCTGCATGTCAAACGTACTGTGGAGTGGTGAAAACACCAGAAAACGTGTTTCGTGCATTAAGTAGCTCGAAAAGAGCGATCTAGTTGATTCTGCATACTTCTGACAAAAGACCCACCAAGATTATCGCAGAAAATGCATATCTCAGCTGGAAATACCACGAAAATCAAGATATCGCCTGTTCTGCATATCAAACGCACTATGGAGTGGTGAAAACAACCAGAGAACGTGTTTCTCGCATTAACTAGCTCGAAAAGAGCGATCTCGATGATTCAGCATACTTCGGACAGAAGTCTCACCAAGATTATCGCTGGAAATGCATATCTCAGCTTGAAACCCCACGAAAACCAAGATATCTCCGGTTCTGCATATCCAACGAACTGTGGAGTGGTGAAAACACAAGATAACGTGTTTCTCGCATTAAATAGCTCGAAAAGTGCGATCTCGATGATTCTGCATACTTCTAACGGAAGTCTCACCAAGATTATCGCAGAAAATGCATATCTCAGCTTGAAACCCCACGAAAACCAAGATATCGCCGGTTCTGCATATCAAACGCACTGTGGAGTGGTGAAAACACCGGATAAGTTTTTTCTCGCATTAACAAGCTCGAAAAGAGCGATCTCGATGTTTCAGCATACTTCGGACAGAAGTCTCACCAAGATTATCGCAGAAAATGCATATCTCAGCTTGAAACCCCGCAAAAACCAAGATATCGCCGGTTCTGCATATCATACGCACTGTGGAGTGGTGAAAACACCAGATAACGTGTTTCTCCCATTAAATAGCTCGAAAAGAGCGTTCTCGAATATCCTGCATACTTCTGACAGAAGTCTCACCAAGATCATCGTAGAAAATGCACATCTCAGCTTGAAACCCGACGAAAACCGAGTTATCTCCGGTTCTGCACATCAAACGTACCGTGGAGTGGTGAAAACCCCAGAAAACGTGTTTCTTGCATTAAATAGCTCGAAAAGTGCGCTCTCGACATTTCTGCATATTTCGGACAGATGTTTCACCAAGATTATCGTAGAAAATGCATATCTCAGCTTGAAACCCGACGAAAACCAAAATATCGCCGGTTCTGCATATCAAACCAACTGTGGAGTGGTGAGAACACCAGAAAACGTGTTTATCGCATTAAATAGCTCGAAAAGTGCGATCTCGATGATTTTGCATACTTCTAACAGGTGTCTCACCAAGATTATCGCAGAAAATGCATATCTCTGCTTGAAACCCCACGAAAACCAAGATATCGCCTGTTCTGCATATCAAACGCACTGTGGAGTGGTGAAAACCCCAGAAAACGAGTTTCTCGCATTAAATAGCTCGAAAAGAGCGCTCTCGATGTTTCTGCATACTTCGGACAGATGTTTCACCAAGATTATCGTAGAAAATGCATATCACAGCTTGAAACCCGACCGAAACCAAGATACCTCCGGTTCTGCATATCAAACGCACTGTGGAGTGGTGAAATCAACCAGAGAACGTGTTTCTCGCATTAAATAGCTCGAGAAGAGCGATCTCGATGATTCAGCATACTTCGGACAGAAGTCTCACCAAGATTATCGCAGGAAATGCATATCTCAGCTTGAAACCCGACCGAAACCAAGATATCTCCCGTTCTGCATGTCAAACGTACTGTGGAGTGGTGAAAACCCCAGAAAACGAGTTTCTCGCATTAAATAGCTCGAAAAGAGCGCGCTCGATGTTTCTGCATGCTTCGGACAGATGTTTCACCAAGATAATCGTAGAAAGTGCATATCTCAGCGTGAAACCCGACCTAAACCAAGATATCTCCGGTTCTGCATGTCAAACGTACTGTGGAGTGGTGAAAACACCAGAAAACGTGTTTCGTGCATTAAGTAGCTCGAAAAGAGCGATCTAGTCGATTCTGCATACTTCTGACAAAAGACCCACCAAGATTATCGCAGAAAATGCATATCTCAGCTGGAAATACCACGAAAATCAAGATATCGCCTGTTCTGCATATCAAACGCACTGTGGAGTGGTGAAAACAACCAGAGAACGTGTTTCTCGCTTTAACTAGCTCGAAAAGAGCGATCTCGATGATTCAGCATACTTCGGACAGAAGTCTCACCAAGATTATCGCTGGAAATGCATATCTCAGCTTGAAACCCCACGAAAACCAAGATATCTCCGGTTCTGCATATCCAACGAACTGTGGAGTGGTGAAAACACAAGATAACGTGTTTCTCGCATTAAATAGCTCGAAAAGTGCGATCTCGATGATTCTGCATACTTCTAACAGAAGTCTCACCAAGATTATCGCAGAAAATGCATATCTCAGCTTGAAACCCCACGAAAACCAAGATATCGCCGGTTCTGCATATCAAACGCACTGTGGAGTGGTGAAAACACCGGATAAGGTTTTTCTCGCATTAACAAGCTCGAAAAGAGCGATCTCGATGTTTCAGCATACTTCGGACAGAAGTCTCACCAAGATTATCGCAGAAAATGCATATCTCAGCTTGAAACCCCGCGAAAACCAAGATATCGCAGGTTCTGCATATCATACGCACTGTGGAGTGGTGAAAACACCAGATAACGTGTTTCTCCCATTAAATAGCTCGAAAAGAGCGTTCTCGAAGATCCTGCATACTTCTGACAGAAGTCTCACCAAGATTATCGTAGAAAATGGACATCTCAGCTTGAAACCCGACGAAAACCGAGTTATCTCCTGTTCTGCACATCAAACGTACCGTGGAATGGTGAAAACACCAGAAAACGTGTTTCGCGCATTAAGTAGCTCGAAAAGAGCGATCTCGAAGATTCTGCATACTGCTGACGGATGTCTCACCAGGATTATCGTAGAAAATGCATATCTCAGCTTGGAACCAGACCGACTCCAAGATATCTCCGGTTCTGCATGTCAAACGTACTGTGGAGTGGTGAAAACACCAGAAAACGTGTTTCGTGCATTAAGTAGCTCGAAAAGAGCGATCTAGATGATTCTGCATACTTCTCACAAGAGACCCACCAAGATTATCGCAGAAAATGCATATCTCAGCTGGAAACCCCACGAAAACCAAGATATCTCCGGTTCTGCATATCCAGCGAACTGTGGAGTGGTGAAAACCCCAGAAAATGAGTTTCTCGCATTAAATAGCTCGAAAAGAGCGCTCTCGATGTTTCTGCATGCTTCGGACAGATGTTTCACCAAGATCATCGTAGAAAATGCATATCTCAGCTTAAAACCCGACCGAAACCAAGATATCTCCGGTTCTGTATGTCAAACGTACTGTGGAGTGGTGAAAACACCAGAAAACTTGTTTCGTGCATTAAGTAGCTCGAAAAGAGCGATCTAGTTGATTCTGCATACTTCTGACAAAAGACCCACCAAGATTATGGCAGAAAATGCATATCTCAGCTGGAAACACCACGAAAATCAAGATATCGCCTGTTCTGCATATCAAACGCACTGTGGAGTGGTGAAAACAACCAGAGAACGTGTTTCTCGCATTAACTAGATCGAAAAGTGCGATCTCGATGATTCAGCATACTTCGGACAGAAGTCTCACCAAGATTATCGCAGGAAATGCATATCTCAGCTTGAAACCCCACGAAAACCAAGATATCTCCGGTTCTGCATATCAAACGCACTGTGGAGTGGTGAAAACACCAGATAACGTGTTTCTCGCACTAACTAGCTCGAAAAGAGCAATCTAGATGATTCAGCATACTTCTGACAGAAGTCTCACCCAGATTATCGCAGAAAATGCATATCTCAGCTTGAAACCCCACGAAAACCAAGATATCGCCGGTTCTGCATATCAAATGCACTGTGGAGTGGTGAAAACGCCGGATAAGGTTTTTCTGACATTAACTAGCTCGAAAAGAGCGATCTCGATGTTTCAGCATACTTCGGACAGAAGTCTCACCAAGATTATCGCAGAAAATGCATATCTCAGCTTGAAACCCCACGAAATCAAGATATCGCCGGTTCTGCATATGATACGCACTGTGGAGTGGTGAAAACACCAGATAACGTGTTTCGTGCATTAAGTAGCTCGAGAAGAGCGATCTAGATGATTCTGCATACTTCTAACAGAAGTCTTACCAAGATTATCGCAGATAATGCATATCTCTGCTTGAAACCCCACGAAAACCAAGATATCTACTGTTCTGCATATCCAACGATCTGTGGAGTGGTGAAAACCCCAGAAAACGTGTTTCTCGCATTAAATAGCTCGAAAAGAGCGCTCTCGATGTTTCTGCATACTTCGGACAGATGTTTCACCAAGCTTATCGTAGAAAATGCATATCTCAGCTTGAAACCCGACGAAAACCAAAATATCGCCGTTTCTGCATATCCAACGCACTGTGGAGTGGTGAAAACACCAGATAACGTGTTTCTCGCATTAAGTAGCACGAAACGAGCGATCTCGATGATTCTGCATACTTCGGACAGAAGTCTCAACAAGATTATCGCGGAAAATGCATATCTCAGCTCGAAACCCCACGAAAACCAAGATATCTACTGTTCTGCATATCAAACGCACTGTGGAGTGGTGAAAACACCAGATAACGTGTTGCTCGCACTAACTAGCTCGAAAAGAGCGATCTCGATGATTCACCATACTTCGGACAGAAGTCTCACCAAGATTATCGCAGAAAATGCATATCTCAGCTTGAAACCCCACGAAAACCAAGATATCGCCGGTTCTGCATATCAAATGCACTGTGGAGTGGTGAAAACACCAGATAACGTGTTTCTCGAATTAAATAGCTCGAAAAGAGCGTTCTCTAAGATCCTGCAAACTTCTGACAGAAGTCTCACCAAGATTATCGTAGAAAATGCATATCTCAGCTTGAAACCCGACGAAAACCGAGTTATCTCCGGTTCTGCACATCAAACGTACCGTGGAGTGGTGAAAACACCAGAAAACGTGTTTCGCACATTAAGTAGCTCGAAAAGAGCGTTCTCGAAGATTCTGCATACATCTGACAGAAGTCTCACCAGGATTATCGTAGAAAATGCATATCTCAGCTTGAAACCCCACGAAAACCAAGATATCTACTGTTCTGCATATCCAACGAACTGTGGAGTGGTGAAAACACCAGATAACGTGTTTCTCGCATTAAATAGCTCGAAAAGAGCGTTCTCGAAGAACCTGCATACTTCTGACAGAAGTCTCACCAAGATTATCGCAGAAAATGCATATTTCTGCTTGAAACACCACGAAAACCAAGATATAGACTATTCTGCATATCAAACGCACTGTGGAGTGGTGAAAACACCAGATAACGTGTTTCTCGCATTAAATAGCTCGAAAAGAGCGTTCTCGATGGTTTTGCATACTTCTAACAGGTGTCTCACCAAGATTATCGCAGAAAATGCATATCTCTGCTTGAAACCCCTCGAAAACCAAGATATCGCCTGTTCTGCATATCAAACGCACTGTGGAGTGGTGAAAACCCCAGAAAACGAGTTTCTCGCATTAAATAGCTCGAAAAGTGCGATCTCGATGATTTTGCATACTTCTAACAGGTGTCTCACCAAGATTATCGCAGAAAATGCATATCTCTGCTTGAAACCCCACGAAAACCAAGATATCGCCTGTTCTGCATATCAATCGCACTGTGGAGTGGTGAAAACCCCAGAAAACGAGTTTCTCGCATTAAATAGCTCGAAAAGAGCGCTCTCGATGTTGCTGCATACTTCGGACAGATGTTTCACCAAGATTATCGTAGAAAATGCATATCACAGCTTGAAACCCGACCGAAACCAAGATACCTCCGGTTCTGCATGTCAAACGTACTGTGGAGTGGTGAAAACACCAGAAAACGTGTTTCGTGCATTAAGTAGCTCGAAAAGAGCGATCTAGTTGATTCTGCATACTTCTGACAAAAGACCCACCAAGATTATCGCAGAAAATGCATATCTCAGCTGGAAATACCACGAAAATCAAGATATCGCCTGTTCTGCATATCAAACGCACTGTGGAGTGGTGAAAACAACCAGAGAACGTGTTTCTCGCATTAACTAGCTCGAAAAGAGCGATCTCGATGATTCAGCATACTTCGGACAGAAGTCTCACCAAGATTATCGCTGGAAATGCATATCACAGCTTGAAACCCCACGAAAACCAAGATATCTCCGGTTCTGCATATCCAACGAACTGTGGAGTTGTGAAAACACAAGATAACGTGTTTCTCGCATTAAATAGCTCGAGAAGTGCGATCTCGATGATTCTGCATACTTCTAACGGAAGTCTCACCAAGATTATCGCAGAAAATGCATATCTCAGCTTGAAACCCCACGAAAACCAAGATATCGCCGGTTCTGCATATCAAACGCACTGTGGAGTGGTGAAAACACCGGATACGGTTTTTCTCGCATTAACAAGCTCGAAAAGAGCGATCTCGATGTTTCAGCATACTTCGGACAGAAGTCTCACCAAGATTATCGCAGAAAATGCATATCTCAGCTTGAAACCCCGCGAAAACCAAGATATCGCCGGTTCTGCATATCATACGCACTGTGGAGTGGTGAAAACACCAGATAACGTGTTTCTCCATTAAATAGCTCGAAAAGAGCGTTCTCGAATATCCTGCATACTTCTGACAGAAGTCTCACCAAGATTATCGTAGAAAATGCACATCTCAGCTTGAAACCCGACGAAAACCGAGTTATCTCCGGTTCTGCACATCAAACGTACCGTGGAGTGGTGAAAACCCCAGAAAACGTGTTTCTTGCATTAAATAGCTCGAAAAGTGCGCTCTCGACGTTTCTGCATACTTCGGACAGATGTTTCACCAAGATTATCGTAGAAAATGCATATCTCAGCTTGAAACCCGACGAAAACCAAAATATCGCCGGTTCTGCATATCAAACCAACTGTGGAGTGGTGAAAACACCAGAAAACGTGTTTATCGCATTAAATAGCTCGAAAAGTGCGATCTCGATGATTTTGCATACTTCTAACAGGTGTCTCACCAAGATTATCGCAGAAAATGCATATCTCTGCTTGAAACCCCACGAAAACCAAGATATCGCCTGTTCTGCATATCAAACGCACTGTGGAGTGGTGAAAACCCCAGAAAACGAGTTTCTCGCATTAAATAGCTCGAAAAGAGCGCTCTCGATGTTTCTGCATACTTCGGACAGATGTTTCACCAAGATTATCGTAGAAAATGCATATCACAGCTTGAAACCCGACCGAAACCAAGATACCTCCGGTTCTGCATATCAAACGCACTGTGGAGTGGTGAAATCAACCAGAGAACGTGTTTCTCGCATTAAATAGCTCGAGAAGAGCGATCTCGATGATTCAGCATACTTCGGACAGAAGTCTCACCAAGATTATCGCAGGAAATGCATATCTCAGCTTGAAACCCGACCGAAACCAAGATATCTCCCGTTCTGCATGTCAAACGTACTGTGGAGTGGTGAAAACCCCAGAAAACGAGTTTCTCGCATTAAATAGCTCGAAAAGAGCGCGCTCGATGTTTCTGCATGCTTCGGACAGATGTTTCACCAAGATAATCGTAGAAAATGCATATCTCAGCGTGAAACCCAACCTAAACCAAGATATCTCCGGTTCTCCATGTCAAACGTACTGTGGAGTGGTGAAAACACCAGAAAACGTGTTTGGTGAATTAAGTAGCTCGAAAAGAGCGATCTAGTTGATTCTGCATACTTCTGACAAAAGACCCACCAAGATTATCGCAGAAAATGCATATCTCAGCTGGAAATACCACGAAAATCAAGATATCGCCTGTTCTGCATATCAAACGCACTGTGGAGTGGTGAAAACAACCAGAGAACGTGTTTCTCGCATTAACTAGCTCGAAAAGAGCGATCTCGATGATTCAGCATACTTCGGACAGAAGTCTCACCAAGATTATCGCTGGAAATGCATATCTCAGCTTGAAACCCCACGAAAACCAAGATATCTCCGGTTCTGCATATCCAACGAACTGTGGAGTGGTGAAAACACAAGATAACGTGTTTCTCGCATTAAATAGCTCGAAAAGTGCGATCTCGATGATTCTGCATACTTCTAACAGAAGTCTCACCAAGATTATCGCAGAAAATGCATATCTCAGCTTGAAACCCCACGAAAACCAAGATATCGCCGGTTCTGCATATCAAACGCACTGTGGAGTGGTGAAAACACCGGATAAGGTTTTTCTCGCATTAACAAGCTCGAAAAGAGCGATCTCGATGTTTCAGCATACTTCGGACAGAAGTCTCACCAAGTTTATCGCAGAAAATGCATATCTCAGCTTGAAACCCCGCGAAAACCAAGATATCGCCGGTTCTGCATATCATACGCACTGTGGAGTGGTGAAAACACCACATAACGTGTTTCTCCCATTAAATAGCTCGAAAAGAGCGTTCTCGAAGATCCTGCATACTTCTGACAGAAGTCTCACCAAGATTATCGTAGAAAATGCATATCTCAGCTTAAAACCCGACCGAAACCAAGATATCTCCGGTTCTGTATGTCAAACGTACTGTGGAGTGGTGAAAACACCAGAAAACTTGTTTCGTGCATTAAGTAGCTCGAAAAGAGCGATCTAGTTGATTCTGCATACTTCTGACAAAAGACCCACCAAGATTATCGCAGAAAATGCATATCTCAGCTGGAAACACCACGAAAATCAAGATATCGCCTGTTCTGCATATCAAACGCACTGTGGAGTGGTGAAAACAACCAGAGAACGTGTTTCTCGCATTAACTAGCTCGAAAAGTGCGATCTCGATGATTCAGCATACTTCGGACAGAAGTCTCACCAAGATTATCGCAGGAAATGCATATCTCAGCTTGAAACCCCACGAAAACCAAGATATCTCCGGTTCTGCATACCCAACGAACTGTGGAGTGGTGAAAACACCAGATAACGTGTTTCTCGCATTAAATAGCTCGAAAAGTGCGATCTCGATGATTCTGCATACTTCTAACAGAAGTCTCACCAAGATTATCGCAGAAAATGCATATCTCAGCTTGAAACCCCACGAAAACCAATATATCGCCGGTTCTGCATATCAAACGCTCTGTGGAGTGGTGAAAACACCGGATAAGGTTTTTGTCGCATTAACTTGCTCGAAAAGAGCGATCTCGATGTTTGAGCATACTTCGGACAGAAGTCTCACCAAGATTATCGCAGAAAATGCATATCTCATCTTGAAACCCCACGAAAACCAAGATATCTCCGGTTCTGCATATCCAACGAACTGTGGAGTGGTGAAAACCCCAAAAAACGAGTTTCTCGCATTAAATAGCTCGAAAAGTGCGCTCTCGATGTTTCTGCATACTTCGGACAGATGTTTCACCAAGATTATCGTAGAAAATGCATATCTCAGCTTGAAACCCGACCGAAACCAAGATATCTCCGGTTCTGCATGTCAAACGTACTGTGGAGTGGTGAAAACACAAGAAAACGTGTTTCCTGCATTAAGTAGCTCGAAAAGAGCGACCTAGATGATTCTGCGTACTTCTGACAAAAGACCCACCAAGATTATCGCAGAAAATGCATATCTCAGCTGGAAACACCATGAAAATAAAGATATCGCCTGTTCTGCTTATCAAACGCACTGTGGAGTGGTGAAAACACCAGATAACGTGTTTCTCGCATTAAATAGCTCGAAAAGCGCGATCTCCATGATTCTGCATACTTCTAACAGAAGTCTCACCAAGATTATCGCAGAAAATGCATATCTCTGCTTGAAACCCCACGAAAACCAAGATAAATACTGTTCTGCATATCCAACGATCTGTGGAGTGGTGAAAACCCCAGAAAACGTGTTTCTCGCATTAAATAGCTCGAAAAGAGCGCTCTCGATGTTTCTGCATACTTCGGACAGATGTTTCACCAAGCTTATCGTAGAAAATGCATATCTCAGCTTGAAACTCGACGAAAACCAAAATATCGCCGTTTCTGCATATCCAACGCACTGTGGAGTGGTGAAAACACCAGATAACGTGTTTCTCGCATTAAGTAGCTCGAAACGAGCGATCTCGATGATTCTGCGTACTTCGGACAGAAGTGTCACCAAGATTGTCGCAGAAAATGCATATCTCAGCTTGAAACCCCACGAAAACCAAGATATCTCCGGTTCTGCATACCCAACGAACTGTGGAGTGGTGAAAACACCAGATAACGTGTTTCTCGCATTAAATAGCTCGAAAAGTGCGATCTCGATGATTCTGCATACTTCTAACAGAAGTCTCACCAAGATTATCGCAGAAAATGCATATCTCAGCTTGAAACCCCACGAAAACCAATATATCGCCGGTTCTGCATATCAAACGCTCTGTGGAGTGGTGAAAACACCGGATAAGGTTTTTGTCGCATTAACTTGCTCGAAAAGAGCGATCTCGATGTTTGAGCATACTTCGGACAGAAGTCTCACCAAGATTATCGCAGAAAATGCATATCTCATCTTGAAACCCCACGAAAACCAAGATATCTCCGGTTCTGCATATCCAACGAACTGTGGAGTGGTGAAAACCCCAGAAAACGAGTTTCTCGCATTAAATAGCTCGAAAAGTGCGCTCTCGATGTTTCTGCATACTTCGGACAGATGTTTCACCAAGATTATCGTAGAAAATGCATATCTCAGCTTGAAACCCGACCGAAACCAAGATATCTCCGGTTCTGCATGTCAAACGTACTGTGGAGTGGTGAAAACACAAGAAAACGTGTTTCCTGCATTAAGTAGCTCGAAAAGAGCGACCTAGATGATTCTGCGTACTTCTGACAAAAGACCCACCAAGATTATCGCAGAAAATGCATATCTCACCTGGAAACACCATGAAAATCAAGATATCGCCTGTTCTGCATATCAAACGCACTGTGGAATGGTGATAACAACCAGAGAACGTGTTTCTCGCATGAAATACCTCGAAAAGTGCGATATCGATGATTCAGCATACTTCGGACAGAAGTCTCACCAAGATTATCGCAGAAAATGCATATCTCTGCTTGAAACCCCACGAAAACCAAGATATCTACTGTTCTGCATATCCAACGAACTGTGGAGTGGTGAAAACACCAGAAAACGTGTTTCGCGCATTAAGTAGCTCGAAAAGAGCGTTCTCGAAGATTCTGCATACTTCTGACAGAAGTCTCACCAGGATTATCGTAGAAAATGCATATCTCAGCTTGAAACCCGACCGAAACCAAGATATCTCCGGTTCTGCATGTCAAACGTACTGTGGAGTCGTGAAAACACCAGAAAACGTGTTCCGTGCATTAAGTCGCTCGAAAAGAGCGATCTAGATGATTCTGCATACTTCTGACAAAAGACCCACCAAGATTATCGCAGAAAATGCATATCTCAGCTGGAAACACCATGAAAATAAAGATATCGCCTGTTCTGCTTATCAAACGCACTGTGGAGTGGTGAAAACACCAGATAACGTGTTTCTCGCATTAAATAGCTCGAAAAGCGCGATCTCCATGATTCTGCATACTTCTAACAGAAGTCTCACCAAGATTATCGCAGAAAATGCATATCTCTGCTTGAAACCCCACGAAAACCAAGATAAATACTGTTCTGCATATCCAACGATCTGTGAAGTGGTGAAAACCCCAGAAAACGTGTTTCTCGCATTAAATAGCTCGAAAAGAGCGCTCTCGATGTTTCTGCATACTTCGGACAGATGTTTCACCAAGCTTATCGTAGAAAATGCATATCTCAGCTTGAAACTCGACGAAAACCAAAATATCGCCGTTTCTGCATATCCAACGCACTGTGGAGTGGTGAAAACACCAGATAACGTGTTTCTCGCATTAAGTAGCTCGAAACGAGCGATCTCGATGATTCTGCGTACTTCGGACAGAAGTGTCACCAAGATTGTCGCAGAAAATGCATATCTCAGCTTGAAACCCCACGAAAACCAAGATATCTCCGGTTCTGCATACCCAACGAACTGTGGAGTGGTGAAAACACCAGATAACGTGTTTCTCGCATTAAATAGCTCGAAAAGTGCGATCTCGATGATTCTGCATACTTCTAACAGAAGTCTCACCAAGATTATCGCAGAAAATGCATATCTCAGCTTGAAACCCCACGAAAACCAATATATCGCCGGTTCTGCATATCAAACGCTCTGTGGAGTGGTGAAAACACCGGATAAGGTTTTTGTCGCATTAACTTGCTCGAAAAGAGCGATCTCGATGTTTGAGCATACTTCGGACAGAAGTCTCACCAAGATTATCGCAGAAAATGCATATCTCATCTTGAAACCCCACGAAAACCAAGATATCTCCGGTTCTGCATATCCAACGAACTGTGGAGTGGTGAAAACCCCAGAAAACGAGTTTCTCGCATTAAATAGCTCGAAAAGTGCGCTCTCGATGTTTCTGCATACTTCGGACAGATGTTTCACCAAGATTATCGTAGAAAATGCATATCTCAGCTTGAAACCCGACCGAAACCAAGATATCTCCGGTTCTGCATGTCAAACGTACTGTGGAGTGGTGAAAACACAAGAAAACGTGTTTCCTGCATTAAGTAGCTCGAAAAGAGCGACCTAGATGATTCTGCGTACTTCTGACAAAAGACCCACCAAGATTATCGCAGAAAATGCATATCTCACCTGGAAACACCATGAAAATCAAGATATCGCCTGTTCTGCATATCAAACGCACTGTGGAATGGTGATAACAACCAGAGAACGTGTTTCTCGCATGAAATACCTCGAAAAGTGCGATATCGATGATTCAGCATACTTCGGACAGAAGTCTCACCAAGATTATCGCAGAAAATGCATATCTCTGCTTGAAACCCCACGAAAACCAAGATATCTACTGTTCTGCATATCCAACGAACTGTGGAGTGGTGAAAACACCAGAAAACGTGTTTCGCGCATTAAGTAGCTCGAAAAGAGCGTTCTCGAAGATTCTGCATACTTCTGACAGAAGTCTCACCAGGATTATCGTAGAAAATGCATATCTCAGCTTGAAACCCGACCGAAACCAAGATATCTCCGGTTCTGCATGTCAAACGTACTGTGGAGTCGTGAAAACACCAGAAAACGTGTTCCGTGCATTAAGTAGCTCGAAAAGAGCGATCTAGATGATTCTGCATACTTCTGACAAAAGACCCACCAAGATTATCGCAGAAAATGCATATCTCAGCTGGAAACACCATGAAAATAAAGATATCGCCTGTTCTGCTTATCAAACGCACTGTGGAGTGGTGAAAACACCAGATAACGTGTTTCTCGCATTAAATAGCTCGAAAAGCGCGATCTCCATGATTCTGCATACTTCTAACAGAAGTCTCACCAAGATTATCGCAGAAAATGCATATCTCTGCTTGAAACCCCACGAAAACCAAGATAAATACTGTTCTGCATATCCAACGATCTGTGGAGTGGTGAAAACCCCAGAAAACGTGTTTCTCGCATTAAATAGCTCGAAAAGAGCGCTCTCGATGTTTCTGCATACTTCGGACAGATGTTTCACCAAGCTTATCGTAGAAAATGCATATCTCAGCTTGAAACTCGACGAAAACCAAAATATCGCCGTTTCTGCATATCCAACGCACTGTGGAGTGGTGAAAACACCAGATAACGTGTTTCTCGCATTAAGTAGCTCGAAACGAGCGATCTCGATGATTCTGCGTACTTCGGACAGAAGTGTCACCAAGATTGTCGCAGAAAATGCATATCTCAGCTTGAAACCCCACGAAAACCAAGATATCGCCGGTTCTGCATATCAAATGCACTGTGGAGTGGTGAAAACACCGGATAAGGTTTTTCTCGCATTAAATAGCTCGAAAAGTGCGTTCTCGAATATCCTGCATACTTCTGACAGAAGTCTCACCAAGATTATCGTATAAAATGCATATCTCAGCTTGAAACCCCACGAACACCAAGATATCGCTGGTTCTGCATATCATACGCACTGTGGAGTGGTGAAAACACCAGAAAACGTATTTCGCGCATTAAGTAGCTCGAAAAGAGCGTTCTCGAAGATTCTGCATACTTCTGACAGAAGTCTCACCAGGATTATCGTAGAAAATGCATATCTCAGCTTGAAACCCGACCGAAACCAAGATATCTCCGGTTCTGCATGTCAAACGTACTGTGGAGTGGTGAAAACACCAGAAAACGTGTTTCGTGCATTAAGTAGCTCGAAAAGAGCAATCCAGGTGATTCTGCATACTTCTGACAAGAGACCCACCAAGATTATCGCAGAAAATGCATATCTCAGCTGGAAACCCCACGAAAACCAAGATATCTCCGGTTCTGCATATCCAGCGAACTGTGGAGTGGTGAAAACCCCAGAAAATGAGTTTCTCGCATTAAATAGCTCGAAAAGAGCGCTCTCGATGTTTCTGCATGCTTCGGACAGATGTTTCACCAAGATCATCGTAGAAAATGCATATCTCAGCTTAAAACCCGACCGAAACCAAGATATCTCCGGTTCTGTATGTCAAACGTACTGTGGAGTGGTGAAAACACCAGAAAACTTGTTTCGTGCATTAAGTAGCTCGAAAAGAGCGATCTAGTTGATTCTGCATACTTCTGACAAAAGACCCACCAAGATTATGGCAGAAAATGCATATCTCAGCTGGAAACACCACGAAAATCAAGATATCGCCTGTTCTGCATATCAAACGCACTGTGGAGTGGTGAAAACAACCAGAGAACGTGTTTCTCGCATTAACTAGCTCGAAAAGTGCGATCTCGATGATTCAGCATACTTCGGACAGAAGTCTCACCATGATTATCGCAGGAAATGCATATCTCAGCTTGAAACCCCGCGAAAACCAAGATATCGCCGGTTCTGCATATCATACGCACTGTGGAGTGGTGAAAACACCACATAACGTGTTTCTCCCATTAAATAGCTCGAAAAGAGCGTTCTCGAAGATCCTGCATACTTCTGACAGAAGTCTCACCAAGATTATCGTAGAAAATGCACATCTCAGCTTGCAACCCGACGAAAACCGAGTTATCTCCGGTTCTGCACATCAAACGTACCGTGGAATGGTGAAAACACCAGAAAACGCGTTTCGCGCATTAAGTAGCTCGAAAAGAGCGTTCTCGAAGATTCTGCATACTGCTGACGGATGTCTCACCAGGATTATCGTAGAAAATGCATATCTCAGCTTGAAACCCGACCGACTCCAAGATATCTCCGGTTCTGCATGTCAAACGTACTGTGGAGTGGTGAAAACACCAGAAAACGTGTTTCGTGCATTAAGTAGCTCGAAAAGAGCGTTCTAGTTGATTCTGCATACTTCTGACAAGAGACCCACCAAGATTATCGCTGAAAATGCATATCTCAGCTGGAAACCCCACGAAAACCAAGATATCTCCGGTTCTGCATATCCAGCGAACTGTGGAGTGGTGAAAACCCCAGAAAATGAGTTTCTCGCATTAAATAGCTCGAAAAGAGCGCTCTCGA
This sequence comes from Anthophora plumipes, assembly GCA_951804975.1. Lineage (NCBI taxonomy): Eukaryota > Metazoa > Arthropoda > Insecta > Hymenoptera > Apidae > Anthophora > Anthophora plumipes. The sequence goes on from CATORF010000060.1 coordinate 20,551, forward strand.
TGTTTCTGCATGCTTCGGACAGATGTTTCACCAAGATAATCGTAGAAAATGCATATCTCAGCTTAAAACCCGACCGAAACCAAGATATCTCCGGTTCTGTATGTCAAACGTACTGTGGAGTGGTGAAAACACCAGAAAACTTGTTTCGTGCATTAAGTAGCTCGAAAAGAGCGATCTAGTTGATTCTGCATACTTCTGACAAAAGACCCACCAAGATTATCGCAGAAAATGCATATCTCAGCTGGAAACACCACGAAAATCAAGATATCGCCTGTTCTGCATATCAAACGCACTGTGGAGTGGTGAAAACAACCAGAGAACGTGTTTCTCGCATTAACTAGCTCGAAAAGTGCGATCTCGATGATTCTGCATACTTCGGACAGAAGTCTCACCAAGATTATCGTAGGAAATGCATATCTCAGCGTGAAACCCCACGAAAACCAAGATATCTCCGGTTCTGCATACCCAACGAACTGTGGAGTGGTGAAAACACCAGATAACGTGTTTCTCGCATTAAATAGCTCGAAAAGTGCGATCTTGATGATTCTGCATACTTCTAACAGAAGTCTCACCAAGATTATCGCAGAAAATGCATATCTCAGCTTGAAACCCCACGAAAACCAAGATATCGCCGGTTCTGCATGTCAAACGTACTGTGGAGTGGTGAAAACACAAGAAAACGTGTTTCCTGCATTAAATAGCTCGAAAAGCGCGATCTCCATGATTCTGCATACTTCTAACAGAAGTCTCACCAAGATTATCGCAGAAAATGCATATCTCTGCTTGAAACCCCACGAAAACCAAGATGTCTACTGTTCTGCATATCAAACGCACTGTGGAGTGGTGAAAACACCAGATAACGTGTTTCTCGCACTAACTAGCTCGAAAAGAGCGATCTCGATGATTCAGCATACTTCGGACAGAAGTGTCACCAAGATTGTCGCAGAAAATGCATATCTCAGCTTGAAACCCCACGAAAACCAAGATATCGCCGGTTCTGCATATCAAATGCACTGTGGAGTGGTGAAAACACCGGATAAGGTTTTTCTCGCATTAAATAGCTCGAAAAGAGCGATCTCGATGATTCTGCACACTTCGGACAGAAGTCTCACCAAGATTATCGCAGACAATGCATATCTCAGCTTGAAACCCCACGAAAACCAAGATATCGCCGGTTCTGCATTTCATACGCACTGTGGAGTGCTGAAAACACCAGATATCGTGTTTCTCGCATTAAATAGCTCGAAAAGTGCGGTCTCGATGATTCAGCATACTTCGGACAGAAGTCTCTCCAAGTTTATCGCAGAAGATGCATATCTCAGCTTGAAACCCCTCGAAAACCAAGATATCACCTGTTCTGCATATCCAACGAACTGTGGTGTGGTGAAAACCCCAGAAAACGTGTTTCTCGCATTAAATAGCTCGAAAAGAGCGATCTCGATGATTCTGCACACTTCGGACAGAAGTCTCACCAAGATTATCGCAGACAATGCATATCTCAGCTTGAAACCCCACGAAAACCAAGATATCGCCGGTTCTGCATTTCATACGCACTGTGGAGTGCTGAAAACACCAGATATCGTGTTTCTCGCATTAAATAGCTCGAAAAGTGCGATCTCGATGATTCTGCATACTTCTGACAGAAGTCACACCATGATTATCGTAAAAAATGCATATCTCAGCTTGAAACCCCACGAAAACCAAGATATCGCTGGTTCTACATATCAAACGCACTGTGGAGTGGTGAAAACACCAGATAACGTGTTTCTCGCATTAAATAGCTCGAAAAGAGCGATCTCGATGATTCTGCACACTTCGGACAGAAGTCTCACCAAGATTATCGCAGACAATGCATATCTCATCTTGAAACCCCACGAAAACCCAGATATCGCCGGTTCTGCATATCAAACGCACTGTGGAGTGGTGAGAACACCAGATAAGGTTTTTCTCGCATTAACTAGCTCGAAAGGTGCTATCTCGATGATTCAGCATACTTCGGACAGAAGTCTCTCCAAGTTTATCGCAGAAAATGCATATCTCTGCTTGAAACCCCTTGAAAACCAAGATATCACCTGTTCTGCATATCCAACGAACTGTGGTGTGGTGAAAACCCCAGAAAACGTGTTTCTCGCATTACATAGCTCGAAAAGAGCGATCTCGATGATTCTGCACACTTCGGACAGAAGTCTCACCAAGATTATCGCAGAGAATGCATATCTAAGCTTGAAACCCCACGAAAACCAAGATATCGCCGGTTCTGCATATCATACGCACTGTGGAGTGCTGAAAACACCAGATATCGTGTTTCTCGCATTAAATAGCTCGAAAAGTGCGATCTCGATGATTCTGCATACTTCGGACAGAAGTCTCACCATGATTATCGTAAAAAATGCATATCTCAGCTTGAAACCCCACGAAAACCAAGATATCGCTGGTTCTGCATATCAAACGCACTGTGGAGTGGTGAAAACACCAGATAACGTGTTTCTCGCATTAAATAGGTCGAAAAGAGCGATCTCGATGTTTCTGCATACTTCGGACAGAGGTCTCACCAAGATTATCTCAGAAAATGCATATCGCAGCTTTAAACCCCACGAAAACCCAGATATCGCCGGTTCTGCATATCAAACCAACTGTGGAGTGGTGAAAACACCAGACAACGTGTTTCTCGCATTAAATAGTTCGAAATGTGCGATCTCGATGATTCTGTATACTTCTAACAGAATTCTCACCATGATTATCGCAGAAAATGCATATCAGCTTGAAACCCCTCGATAACCAAGATATCACCTGTTCTGCATATCCAACGAACTGTGGTGTGGTGAAAACCCCAGAAAACGTGTTTCTCGCATTAAATAGCTCGAAAAGAGCGATCTCGATGATTCTGCACACTTCGGACTGATGTCTCACCAAGATTATCGCAGACAATGCATATCTCAGCTTGAAACCCCACGAAAACCAAGATATCGCCGGTTCTGCATTTCATACGCACTGTGGAGTGCTGAAAACACCAGATATCGTGTTTCTCGCATTAAATAGCTCGAAAAGTGCGATCTCGATGATTCTGCATACTTCTGACAGAAGTCTCACCATGATTATCGAAAAAAATGCATATCTCAGCTTGAAACCCCACGAAAACCAAGATATCGCTGGTTCTGCATATCAAACGCACTGTGGAGTGGTGAAAACACCAGATAACGTGTTTCTCGCATTAAATAGGTCGAAAAGAGCGATCTCGATGTTTCTGCATACTTCGGACAGAAGTCTCACCAAGATTATCGCAGACAATGCATATCTCATCTTGAAACCCCACGAAAACCCAGATATCGCCGGTTCTGCATATCAAACGCACTGTGGAGTGGTGAGAACACCAGATAAGGTTTTTCTCGCATTAACTAGCTCGAAAGGTGCTATCTCGATGATTCAGCATACTTCGGACAGAAGTCTCTCCAAGTTTATCGCAGAAAATGCATATCTCTGCTTGAAACCCCTTGAAAACCAAGATATCACCTGTTCTGCATATCCAACGAACTGTGGTGTGGTGAAAACCCCAGAAAACGTGTTTCTCGCATTACATAGCTCGAAAAGAGCGATCTCGATGATTCTGCACACTTCGGACAGAAGTCTCACCAAGATTATCGCAGAGAATGCATATCTAAGCTTGAAACCCCACGAAAACCAAGATATCGCCGGTTCTGCATATCATACGCACTGTGGAGTGCTGAAAACACCAGATATCGTGTTTCTCGCATTAAATAGGTCGAAAAGAGCGATCTCGATGTTTCTATATACTTCGGACAGAGGTCTCACCAAGATTATCTCAGAAAATGCATATCTCAGCTTTAAACCCCACGAAAACCCAGATATCGCCGGTTCTGCATATCAAACCAACTGTGGAGTGGTGAAAACACCAGACAACGTGTTTCTCGCATTAAATAGTTCGAAATGTGCGATCTCGATGATTCTGTATACTTCTAACAGAATTCTCACCATGATTATCGCAGAAAATGCATATCTCTGCTAGAAAACCCACGAAAACCAAGATATCTCCTGTTCTGCATATCCAACGAACTGTGCAGTGGTGAAAACCCCAGGAAACGTGTTTCTCGCATAAAATAGCTCGAAAAGTACGATCTCGAAGATTCTGCATACTTCTAACAGAAGTCTCAACATGATTATCGCAGATAATGCATATCTCTGCTAGAAACCCCACGAAAACCAAGATATCTCCTGTTCTGCATATCAAACGCGCTGTGGAGTGGTGAAAACACCAGATAACGTGTTTCTCGCATTAACTAGCTCGAAATGAGCGATCTCGAAGATTCTGCATACTTCTGACAGAAGACTCACCAAGATTATCGTAGAAAATGCATATCTCAGCTTGATACCCTACGACAGCCAAGATGTCGCCGGTTCTGCATATCAAACGCACTGTGGAGTGGTGAAAACACCAGATAACGTGTTTCTCGCATTAACTAGCTCGAAATGAGCGATCTCGAAGATTCTGCATACTTCTGACAGAAGACTCACCAAGATTATCGCTGAAAATGCATATCTCAGCTGGAAAAACCACGAAAATCAAGATATCTCCTGTTCTGCATATCCTACGAACTGTGGAGTGGTGAAAACCCCAGAAAACGTGTTTCTCGCATTAAATAGCACGAAAAGAGCGATCCCGATGATTCTGCATACTTCGGACAGATGTCTCACCAAGATTATCGCAGAAAATGCATATCTGAGCTTGAAGCCCCACGAAAACCAAGATATCGTCCGTTCTGCATATCATACGCACTGTTGAGTGGTGAAAACGCCAGATAACGTGTTTCTCGCATTAACTAGCTCGAAAAGAGCGATCTAGATGATTCAGCATACTTCGGACAGAAGTCTCACTAAGATTATCCTAGAAAATGCATATCTCAGCTTGAAACCCCACGAAAACCAAGATATCGATGGTACTGCATATCAAACGCTCTGTGGAGTGGTGAAAACACTAGACAACGTGTTTCTCGCATTAAATAGATCGAAATGAGCGATATCGAAGATTCTGCATACTTCTGACAGAGGTCTCACCAAGATTATCGTAGAAAATGCATATCTCAGCTTGATACCCTACGACAGCCAAGATGTCGCCGGTTCTGCATATCAAACGCACCGTGGAGTGGTGAAAACACCAGATAACGTGTTTCTCGCATTAAATAGCTCGAAAAGAGCGATCTAGATGATTCAGCATACTTCGGACAGAAGTCTCACCAAGATTATTCTAGAAAATGCATATCTCAGCTTGAAACCCCACGAAAACCAAGATATCGATGGTACTGCATATCAAACGCTCTGTGGAGTGGTGGAAATACCAGATAACGTGTTTCTCGCATTAAATAGCTCGAAAAGAGCGATCTCGATGATTCTGCATACTTCGGACAGAAGTCTCACCAAGATTATCGTAAAAAGTGCATATCTCAGCTTGAAACACCACGAAAACAGAGATATCGCTGGTTCTGCATATCAAACGCACTGTGGAGTGCTGAAAACACCAGATAACGTTTTGTCGCATTAAATAGTTCGAATAGAGCGATCTCGATGATTCTGCATACTTCGGACAGATGTCTCACCAAGATTATCGTAAAAAATGCATATCTCAGCTTGAAACCCCACGAAAACCAAGATATCGCTGGTACTGCATATCAAACGCACTGTGGAGTGGTGAAAACACCAGATAAGGTTTTTCTCGCATTAACTAGCTCGAAAAGTGCGATCTCGATGATTCAGCATACTTCGGACAGAAGTCTCTCCAAGTTTATCGCAGAAAATGCATATCTCAGCTTGAAACCCCTCGAAACCCAAGATATCACCTGTTCTGCATATCCAACGAACTGTGGAGTGGTGAAAACCCCAGAAAACGTGATTCTCGCATTAAATAGCTCGAAAAGAGCGATCTCGATGATTCTGCACACTTCGGACTATAGTCTCACCATGATTATCGTAAAAAATGCATATCTCAGCTTGAAACCCCACGAACACCAAGATATCGCTGGTTCTGCATATCAAACGCTCTGTGGAGTGGTGAAAACACCAGATAACGTGTTTCTCGCATTAAATAGGTCGAAAAGAGCGATCTCGATGTTTCTGCATACTTCGGACAGAGGTCTCACCAAGATTATCGCAGAAAATGCATATCTCAGCTTGAAACCCCACGAAAACCCAGATATCGCCGGTTCTGCATATCAAACGCACTGTGGGGTGGTGAAAACACCAGATAAGGTTTTTCTCGCATTAACTAGCTCGAAAAGTGCGATCTCGATGATTCAGCATACTTCGGACAGAAGTCTCTCCAAGTTTATCGCAGAAAATGCATATCTCAGCTTGAAACCCCTCGAAAACCAAGATATCACCTGTTCTGCATATCCAACGAACTGTGGAGTGGTGAAAACCCCAGAAAACGTGTTTCTCGCATAAAATGGCTCGAAAAGTACGATCTCGATGAATCTGCATACTTCGGACAGAAGTCTCACCTAGATTATCGCAGAAAATGCATATCTAAGCTTGAAGCCCCACGAAAACCAAGATATCGTCCGTTCTGCATATCATACGCACTGTTGAGTGGTGAAAACGCCAGATAACGTGTTTCTCGCATTAACTAGCTCGAAAAGAGCGATCTAGATGATTCAGCATACTTCGGACAGAAGTCTCACTAAGATTATCCTAGAAAATGCATATCTCAGCTTGAAACCCCACGAAAACCAAGATATCGATGGTACTGCATATCAAACGCTCTGTGGAGTGGTGAAAACACTAGACAACGTGTTTCTCGCATTAAATAGATCGAAATGAGCGATATCGAAGATTCTGCATACTTCTGGCAGAGGTCTCACCAAGATTATCGTAGAAAATGCATATCTCAGCTTGATACCCTACGACAGCCAAGATGTCGCCGGTTCTGCATATCAAACGCACCGTGGAGTGGTGAAAACACCAGATAACGTGTTTCTCGCATTAAATAGCTCGAAAAGAGCGATCTAGATGATTCAGCATACTTCGGACAGAAGTCTCACCAAGATTATTCTAGAAAATGCATATCTCAGCTTGAAACCCCACGAAAACCAAGATATCGATGGTACTGCATATCAAACGCTCTGTGGAGTGGTGGAAATACCAGATAACGTGTTTCTCGCATTAAATAGCTCGAAAAGAGCGATCTCGATGATTCTGCACACTTCGGACTATAGTCTCACCATGATTATCGTAAAAAATGCATATCTCAGCTTGAAACCCCACGAACACCAAGATATCGCTGGTTCTGCATATCAAACGCTCTGTGGAGTGGTGAAAACACCAGATAACGTGTTTCTCGCATTAAATAGGTCGAAAAGAGCGATCTCGATGTTTCTGCATACTTCGGACAGAGGTCTCACCAAGATTATCGCAGAAAATGCATATCTCAGCTTGAAACCCCACGAAAACCCAGATATCGCCGGTTCTGCATATCAAACGCACTGTGGGGTGGTGAAAACACCAGATAAGGTTTTTCTCGCATTAACTAGCTCGAAAAGTGCGATCTCGATGATTCAGCATACTTCGGACAGAAGTCTCTCCAAGTTTATCGCAGAAAATGCATATCTCAGCTTGAAACCCCTCGAAAACCAAGATATCACCTGTTCTGCATATCCAACGAACTGTGGAGTGGTGAAAACCCCAGAAAACGTGTTTCTCGCATAAAATGGCTCGAAAAGTACGATCTCGATGAATCTGCATACTTCGGACAGAAGTCTCACCTAGATTATCGCAGACAATGCATATCTCAGCTTGAAACCCCACGAAAGCAAAGATATCGCTGGTTCTGCATATAAAACGCACTGTGGAGTGCTGGAAACACCAGATAACGTGTTTCTCACATTAAATAGCTCGAATAGAGCGATCTCGATGATTAAGCATACTTCGGACAGAAGTCTCACCAAGATTATCGTAAAAAATGCATATCTCAGCTTGAAACCCCACGAAAACCAAGATATCGCTGGTACTGCATATCAAAGGCACTGTGTAGTGGTGAAAAAACCAGATAACGTGTTTCTCGCAATAAATAGCTCGAAAAGAGCGATCTCGATGATTCTGCATACTTCGGACAGAAGTCTCACCAAGATTATCGTAAAAAATGCATATCTCAGCTAGAAACCCCACGAAAACCAAGCTATCTCCTGTTCTGCATATCCAACGAACTGTGGAGTGGTGAAAACCCCAGAAAACGTGTTTCTCGCATTAACTAGCTCGAAAAGAGGGATCTCGATGATTCTGCATACTTCTGACAGAAGACTCACCAAGATTATCGCAGAAAATGCATGTCTCTGCTAGAAACCCCACGAAAACCAAGATATCTCCTGTTCTGCATATCCAACGAACTGTGGAGTGGTAAAAACACCAGAAAACTTGTTTTTTCGCATTAAATAGCTCGAAAAGAGCGATCTAGAAGATTCTGCATATTTCTGACTGAAGTCTCACCAAGATTATCGCAGAAAATGCATATCTCAGCTTGAAACCCGACGAAAACTAAACATCGCCTGTTCTGCATATCAAACCAACTGTGGAGTGGTGAAAACCCCAGAAAACGTGTTTCTCGCATTAAATAGCTCGAAAATAGCGATCCCGATGATTCTGCATACTTCTGACAGAACTCTCACCAAGATTATGGTAGAAAATGCATATCTCAGCTTGATACCCTACGACAGCCAAGATGTCGCCGGTTCTGCATATCAAACGCACTGTGGAGTGGTGAAAACACCAGATAACGTGTTTCTCGCATTAACTAGCTCGAAAAGAGGGACCTTGATGATTCTGCATACTTCTGACAGAAGACTCCCCAAGATTATCGCAGAAAATGCATGTCTCAGCTTGAAACCCGACGAAATCCAAGATGTCGCTGGTTCCGCATATCAAACGCACTGTGGAGTGGTGAAAACACCAATTAACGTGTTTCTCGCATTGAATAGCTCGAAAAGAGGGATCTCGATGATTCTGCATACTTCTGACAGAAGACTCACCAAGATTATCGCAGAAAATGCATATCTCAGCTGGAAACACCACGAAAATCAAGATGTCGCCCGTTCTGCATATCAAACGCACTGTGGAGTGGTGAAAACAACCAGATATCGTGTTTCTCGCATGAAGTTGCTCGAAAAGAGCGATCTCGAAGATTCTGCATACTTCTGACAAAAGACTCACCAAGATTATCGCTGATAATGCATATCTCAGCTTGAAACCTCACGAAAATCAAGATGTCGCCGGTTCTGCATATCAAACCCACTGTGGAGTGGTGAAAACAACCAGAGAACGTGTTTCTCGCATTAAATAGGTCGAAAAGGGAGATGCCGATGATTCTGCATACGTCTGACAGAAGTCTCACCAAGATTATCGCAGAAAATGCATATCTCAGCTTGAAACCCCTCGAAAACCAAGATATCACCTGTTCTGCATATCCAACGAACTGTGGAGTGGTGAAAACCCCAGAAAACGTGTTTCTCGCATAAAATAGCTCGAAAAGTACGATCTCGATGAATCTGCATACTTCGGACAGAAGTCTCACCTAGATTATCGCAGACAATGCATATCTCAGCTGGAAACACCACGAAAATCAAGATGTCGCCCGTTCTGCATATCAAACGCACTGTGGAGTGGTGAAAACAACCAGATATCGTGTTTCTCGCATTAAGTTGCTCGAAAAGGGCGATCTCGAAGATTCTGCATACTTCTGACAAAAGACTAACCAAGATTATCGCTGAAAATGCATATCTCAGCTTGAAACCTCACGAAAATCAAGATGTCGCCGGTTCTGCATATCAAACCCACTGTGGAGTGGTGAAAACAACCAGAGAACGTGTTTCTCGCATTAAATAGGTCGAAAAGGGAGATGCCGATGATTCTGCATACGTCTGACAGAAGTCTCACCAAGATTATCGCAGAAAATGCATATCTCAGCTTGAAACCCCTCGAAAACCAAGATATCACCTGTTCTGCATATCCAACGAACTTTGGAGTGGTGAAAACCCCAGAAAACGTGTTTCTCGCATAAAATAGCTCGAAAAGTACGATCTCGATGAATCTGCATACTTCGGACAGAAGTCTCACCTAGATGATCGCAGACAATGCATATCTCAGCTTGAAACCCCACGAAAGCCAAGATATCGCTGGTTCTGCATATAAAACGCACTGTGGAGTGCTGGAAACACCAGATAACGTGTTTCTCACATTAAATAGCTCGAATAGAGCGATCTCGATGATTAAGCATACTTCGGACAGAAGTCTCACCAAGATTATCGTAAAAAATGCATATCTCAGCTTGAAACCCCACGAAAACCAAGATATCGCTGGTACTGCATATCAAAGGCACTGTGTAGTGGTGAAAAAACCAGATAACGTGTTTCTCGCATTAACTAGCTCGAAAAGAGGGATCTCGATGATTCTGCATACTTCTGACAGAAGACTCACCAAGATTATTGCTGAAAATGCATGTCTCTGCTAGAAACCCCACGAAAACCAAGATATCTCCTGTTCTGCATATCCAACGAACTGTGGAGTGGTGAAAACACCAGAAAACTTGTTTTTTCGCATTAAATAGCTCGAAAAGAGCGATCTAGAAGATTCTGCATATTTCTGACTGAAGTCTCACCAAGATTATCGCAGAAAATGCATATCTCAGCTTGAAACCCGACGAAAACCAAACATCGCCTTTTCTGCATATCAAACCCACTGTGGAGTGGTGAAAACAACCAGAGAACGTGTTTCTCGCATTAAATAGGTCGAAAAGGGAGATGCCGATGATTCTGCATACGTCTGACAGAAGACTCACCAAGATTATCGCAGAAAATGCATGTCTCTGCTAGAAACCCTACGAAAACCAAGATATCTCCTGTTCTGCATATCCAACGAACTGTGGAGTGGTGAAAACCCCAGAAAACGTGTTTCTCGCATTAAATAGCTCGAAAATAGCGATCCCGATGATTCTGCATACTTCTGACAGAACTCTCACCAAGATTATGGTAGAAAATGCATATCTCAGCTTGATACCCTACGACAGCCAAGATGTCGCCGGTTCTGCATATCAAACGCACTATGGAGTGGTGAAAACACCAGATAACGTGTTTCTCGCATTAACTAGCTCGAAAAGAGGGAACTCGATGATTCTGCATACTTCTGACAGAAGACTCACCAAGATTATCGCAGAAAATGCATGTCTCAGCTTGAAACCCGACGAAATCCAAGATGTCGCTGGTTCCGCATATCAAACGCACTGTGGAGTGGTGAAAACACCAGAAAATGTGTTTCTCGCATTAACTAGCTCGAAAAGAGGGATCTCGATGATTCTGCATACTTCTGACAGAAGACTCACCAAGATTATCGCAGAAAATGCATATCTCAGCTGGAAACACCACGAAAATCAAGATGTCGCCCGTTCTGCATATCAAACGCACTGTGGAGTGGTGAAAACAACCAGATATCGTGTTTCCCGCATTAAGTTGCTCGAAAAGAGCGATCTCGAAGATTGTGCATACCTCTGACAAAAGACTCACCAAGATTATCGCTGAAAATGCATATCTCAGCTTGAAACCTCACGAAAATCAAGATGTCGCCGGTTCTGCATATCAAACCCACTGTGGAGTGGTGAAAACAACCAGAGAACGTGTTTCTCGCATTAAATAGGTCGAAAAGGGAGATGCCGATGATTCTGCATACGTCTGACAGAAGTCTCACCAAGATTATCGCAGAAAATGCATATCTCAGCTGGAAACACCACGAAAATCAAGATATCGCCGGTTCTGCATATCAATCGCACTCTGGAGTGGTGAAAACAACCAGAGAACGTGTTTCTCGCATTAAATAGGTCGAAAAGGGAGATGCCGATGATTCTGCATACTTCTGACAGAAGTCTCACCAAGATTATCATAGAATGTGCATATCTCAGATTGAACCCCCACGAAAACCAAGATATCGCTGGTTCTGCATATCAAACCAACTGTGGAGTGGTGAAAACACCAGATAACGTGTTTCTCGCATTAAATAGGTCGAAAAGAGCGATCTCGATGTTTCTGCATACTTCGGACAGAGGTCTCACCAAGATTATCGCAGAAAATGCATATCTCAGCTTGAAACCCCACGAAAACCCAGATATCGCCGGTTCTGCATATCAAACGCACTGTGGGGTGGTGAAAACACCAGATAAGGTTTTTCTCGCATTAACTAGCTCGAAAAGTGCGATCTCGATGATTCAGCATACTTCGGACAGAAGTCTCTCCAAGTTTATCGCAGCAAATGCATATCTCAGCTTGAAACCCCTCGAAAACCAAGATATCACCTGTTCTGCATATCCAACGAACTGTGGAGTCGTGAAAACCCCAGAAAACGTGTTTCTCGCATAAAATGGCTCGAAAAGTACGATCTCGATGAATCTGCATACTTCGGACAGAAGTCTCACCTTGATTATCGCAGACAATGCATATCTCAGCTTGAAACCCCACCAAAGCCAAGATATCGCTGGTTCTGCATATAAAACGCACTGTGGAGTGCTGGAAACACCAGATAACGTGTTTCTCACATTAAATAGCTCGAATAGAGCGATCTCGATGATTAAGCATACTTCTGACTGAAGTCTCACCAAGATTATCGCAGAAAATGCATATCTCAGCTGGAAACACCACGAAAATCAAGATATCTCCGGTTCTGCATGTCAAACGTACTGTGGAGTGGTGAATACACCAGAAAACGTGTTTCTCGCATTAAATAGCTCGAAAAGAGCGATCTAGATGATTCTGCATACTTCTGACAGAAGTCTCACCAAGATTATAGTAGAATGTGCATATCTCAGCTTGAACCCCGACGAAATCCAAGATGTCGCCGGTTCTGCATATCAAACGCACTGTGGAGTGGTGAAAACACCAGAAAACTTGTTTTTTCGCATTAAATAGCTCGAAACGAGCGATCCCGATGATTCTGCATACTTCTAACTGAAGTCTCACCAAGATTCTCGTAGAAAATGCATATCTCAGCTTGAAACCCGACGAAATCCAAGATGACGCCGGTTCTGCATAGCAAACGCACTGTGGAATGTTGAAAACACCAGAAATCTTGTTTTTTCGCATTAGATAGCTCGAAACGAGCGATCTAGATGATTCTGCATACATATGACTGAAGTCTCACCAATATTATCGCAGAAAATGCATGTCTCAGCTGGAAACACCACGAAAATCAAGATATCGCCGGTTCTGCATATAAAACGCACTGTGGAGTGGTGAAAACACCAGATAACGTGTTTCTCGCATTAAATAGCTCGAAAAGAGGGGTCTCGATGATTCTGCATACTACTGACAGAAGTCTCACCAAGAATATCGCAGAATGTGCATATCTCAGCTTGAACCCCGACGAAATCCCAGATGTCGCCGGTTCTGCAAATCAAACCCACTGTGGAGTGGTGAAAACAACCAGAGAACGTGTTTCTCGCATTAAATAGGTCGAAAAGGGAGATGCCGATGATTCTGCATACGTCTGACAGAAGTCTCACCAAGATTATCGCAGATAATGCATATCTCAGCTGGAAACACCACGAAAATCAAGATTTCGCCGGTTCTGCATATCAAACGCACTGTGGAGTGGTGAAAACAACCAGAGAACGTGTTTCTCGCATTAAATAGGTCGAAAAGGGAGATACCGATGATTCTGCATACTTCTGACAGAAGTCTCACCAAGATTATCGCAGAAAATGCATATCTCAGCTGGAAACACCACGAAAATCAAGATATCGCCGGTTCTGCATATCAAACGCACTGTGGAATGTTGAAGACACCAGAAAACTTGTTTTTTCGCATTAGATAGCTCGAAAAGAGCGATCTAGATGATTCTGCATACTTCTGACTGAAGTCTCACCAAGATTATCGCAGAAAATGCATATCTCAGCTGGAAACACCACGAAAATCAAGATTTCGCCGGTTCTGCATATCAAACGCACTGTGGAGTGGTGAAAACAACCAGATAACGTGTTTCTCGCATTAAATAGCTCGAAAAGAGGGGTCTCGATGATTCTGCATACTACTGACAGAAGTCTCACCAAGAATATCGCAGAATGTGCATATCTCAGCTTGAACCCCGACGAAATCCCAGATGTCGCCGGTTCTGCATATCAAACCCACTGTGGAGTGGTGAAAACAACCAGAGAACGTGTTTCTCGCATTAAATAGGTCGAAAAGGGAGATGCCGATGATTCTGCATACGTCTGACAGAAGTCTCACCAAGATTATCGCAGAAAATGCATATCACAGCTTGAAACCCGACGAAAACCAAACATCGCCGGTTCTGCGTATCAAACCAACTGTGGAGTGGTGATAAAACCAGACAACGTGTTTCTCGCATTAAATAGATCGAAAAGTGCGATCTCGATGGTTCTGCATACTTCTAACAGAAGTCTCACCATGATTATCGCAGATAATGCATATCTCTGCTAGAAACCCCACGAAAACCAAGATATCTCCTGTTCTGCATATCAAACGGACTGTGGTGTGGTGAAAACACCTGAAAACTTGTTTTTTCGCATTAGATAGCTCGAAACGTGCGATCTAGATGATTCTGCATACTTCTGACAGAAGTCTCACCAAGCTTATCGCAGAAAATGCATACCTCAGCTTGAAATCTCACGAAAATCAAGATGTCGCCACTTCTGCATATCAAACGCACTGTGGAGTGGTGAAAACAACCAGATAACGTGTTTCTCGAATTAAATAGCTCGAAAAGAACGATCTAGATGATTCTGCATACTTCTGACAGAAGTCTCACCAAGATTATCGTAGAAAATGCATATCTCAGCTTGAACCCCGACGAAATCCAAGATGTCGCCGGTACTGCATGTCAAACGCACTGTGGAGTGGTGAAAACACCAGATAACGTGTTTCTCGCATTAAGTAGCTCGAAAAGAGCGATCTCGAAGATTCTGCATACTTCTGACAGATGTCTCACCAAGATTGTCATAGAAAATTCATATCTCAGCTTGAAATCTCACGAAAACCAAGTTATCTCCGGTTCTGCACATCAAACGGACTGTGGTGTGGTAAAAACACCAGAAAACGTGTTTCTCGAATGAAATAGCTCGAAAAGAGCGATCTAGATGATTCTGCATACTTCTGACAGAAGTCTCACCAAGATTATCGCAGAAAATGCATATCTCAGCTTGAGAACCGACCGATACCAAGATATCTCCGGTTCTGCATATCAAACGCACTGTGGAATGTTGAAAACACAAGAAAACTTGTTTTTTCGCATTGCATAGCTCGAAAAGAGCGATCTAGATGATTCTGCACACTTCTGACAGAAGTCTCACCAAGATTATCGCAGAAAATGCATACCTCAGTTTGAAATCTCACGAAAATCAAGATGTCGCCACTTCTGCATATCAAACGCACTGTGGAGTGGTGAAAACACCAGATAACGTGTTTCTCGCATTAAATAGCTCGAAAAGAGCGATCCCGATGATTCTGCATACTTCTGACAGACGTCTCACCAAGATTATCGTAGAAAATGCATATCTCAGCTTGAAACCCGACCGAAACCAAGATATCTCCGGTTCTGCATTTCAAACGTTTTGTGGAGTGGAGAATACACCAGAGAACGTGTTTCTCGCATTAAATAGCTCGAAAAGTGCGATCTAGATGATTCTGCATACTTCTGACAGAAGTCTCACCAAGATTAATGCAGAAAATGCATATCTCAGCTTCAAACCCGACGAAATCCAAGATGTCGCCGGTTCTGCATATCAAACGCACTGTGAAGTGGTGAAAACACCAGAAAACGTGATTCTCTTATTAACTAGCTCGAAAAGAGCGTTCTCGCTGATTCTGCATACTTCTCATAGATGAAACACCAAGATTATCGCAGAAAATGCATATCTCAGCTGGAAACCCCACGAAAACCAAGTTATCGGCGGCTCTACATATCAAACGCACTGTGGAGTGGTGAAAACACCAGAAAACGTGTTTCTTGCATTAAATAGCTCGAAAATTGCGATCTAGATGATTCTGCATACTTCTGACAGCAGACTCACCAAGATTATCGCAGAAAATGCATATCTCAGCTGGAAACACCTCGAAAATCAAGATATCGCCGGTTCTACATATCAAACGCACTGTGGAATGTTGAAAACACCAGAAAACTTGTTTTTTCGCATTAAATAGCTCGAAACGAGCGATGTAGATGATTCTGAATACTTCTGACTGAAGTCTCACCAATATTATCGCAAAAAATGCATATCTCAGCTAGAAACCTCACGAAAATCAAGATGTCGCCGGTTCTGCATATCAAACGCACTGTGGAGTGGTGAAAACAACCAGATAACGAGTTTCTCGCATTAAATAGCTCGAAACGAGCGATCTAGATGATTCTGCATATTTCGGACAGAAGTCTCACCAAGATTGAAGCAGAAAATGCATATCTCAGCTTGAAACCCGACGAAATCCAAGATGTCGCCGGTTCTGCATATCAAACGCACTGTGGAGTGGTGAAAACACCAGATAACGTGTTTCTCGCATTAAGTAGCTCGAAAAGAGCGTTCTCGAAGATTCTGCATACTTCTGACAGAACACTCACCAAGATTATCGCAGAAAATGCATATCTCAGCTGGAAACCCCACGAAAACCAAGATATCGCTGGTTCTCCATATAAAACGCACTGTGGCGTGCTGAAAACACCAGATAACGTGTTTCTCGCATTAAATAGGTCGCAAAGAGCGATCTCGATGTTTCTGCATACTTCGGACAGAGGTCTCACCAAGATTATCGCAGAAAATGCATATCTGAGCTTGAAACCCCACGAAAACCAAGATATCGTCGGTTCTGCATATCATTCGCACTGTGGAGTGGTGAAAACACCAGATAACATGTTTCTCGCATTAAATAGCTCGAAACGAGCGATCTCGATGATTAAGCATACTTCGGACAGAAGTCTCACCTAGATTATCGCAGAAATTGCATATCTCAGCTTGAATCCCCACGAAAACCAAGATATCGCTGGTTCTGCATATCAAACGCACTGTGGAGTGCTGAAAACACCAGATAACGTGTTCCTCGAATTAAATAGCTTTAAAAGAGCGCTCTTGATGTTTCTGCATACTGCGGACAGACGTTTCACCAAGATTATCGTAGCAAATGCATATCTCAGCTTGAAAAACGACGAAAACCAAACATCGCCGGTTCTGCATATCAAACCAACTGTGGAGTGGTGAAAACACCAGATAACGTGTTTCTCGCATTAAATAGGTCGAAAAGAGCGCTCTTGATGTTTCTGCATATTTCGGACAGATGTTTCACCAAGATTATCGCAGAAAATGCATATCTCATCTTGAAAACCGACGAAAGCCAAGATGTCGCCGGTTCTGCATATCAAACGCACTGTGGAGTGGTGAAAACAACCAAATAACGTGTTTCTCGCATCAAATAGCTCGAAACGAGCGATCTCGATGATTCTGCATACTTCTGACAGAACACTCACCAAGATTATCGCAGAAAATGCATATCTCAGCTGGAAACCCCACGAAAACCAAGATATCGTCGGTTCTGCATATCAGACGCACTGTGGAATGTTGAAAACACCAGAAAACGTGTTTCTCGTATTAGCTAACACGAAAAGAGCGTTCTCGATGATTCTGCATACTTCTCATAGATGAATCAGCAAGATTATCGCAGAAAATGCATATCTCAGCTTGAAACCTCACGAAAATCAAGATGTCGCCGGTTCTGCACATCAAACGTACTGTGGAGTGGTGAAAACACCAGAAAACGTGTTTCTCGCATTAAATAGCTCGAAAAGAGCGATATCGATGATTCTGCACACTTCGGACAGCAGTCTCACCAAGATTATCGCAGAAAATGCAGATCTCAGCTTGAAACCCCACGAAAACCAAGATATCGCCGGTTCTGCATATCATACGCACTGTGGAGTGGTGAAAACACCAGATAACGTGTTTCTCGCATTAAATAGCTCGAAAAGAGCGATATCGATGATTCTGCACACTTCGGACAGCAGTCTCACCAAGATTATCGCAGAAAATGCAGATCTCAGCTTGAAACCCCACGAAAACCAAGATATCGCCGGTTCTGCATATCATACGCACTGTGGAGTGGTGAAAACACCAGATAACGTGTTTCTCGCATTAAATAGGTCGAAACGAGCGATCTCGATGATTAAGCATACTTCGGACAGAAGTCTCACCAAGATTATCGTAAAAAATGCATATCTCAGCTTGAAACCCCACGAAAACCCAGATATCGCTGGTTCTGCATATCCAACGCACTGTGGAGTGGTGAAAACACCAGATAACGTGTTTCTCGCATTAAATAGCTCGAAACGAGCGATCTCGATGATTCTGCATACTTCGGACAGAAGTCTCACCAAGATTATCGCAGAAAATGCATATCTCAGCTTGAAACCCCACGAAAACCAAGATATCGCCGGTTCTGCATATCAAACGCACTGTGGAGTGGTGAAAACTCCAGATAACTTGTTTCTCGCATTAAATCGCTCGAAAAGAGCGATCTCGATGGTTCTGCACACTTCGGACAGAAGTCTCACCAAGATTATCGCAGATAATTCATATCTCAGCTTGAAACCCCAAGAAAACCAAGATATCGCAGGTTCTGCATATCATACGCACTGTGGAGTGTTGAAAACACCAGATAACGTGTTTCTCGCATTAAATAGGTCGAAACGAGCGATCTCGATGACTCTGCATACTTGGGACAGAAGTCTCACCAAGATTATCGCAGAAAATGCATATCTGAGCTTAAAACCCCACGAAAACCAAGATATCGCTGGTTCTGCATATCAAACGCACTGTGGCGTGCTGAAAACAGCAGATAACGTGTTTTTCGCATTAAATAGCTCGAAAAGAGCGATCTCGAAGACTCTGCATACTTCGGACAGAAGTCTCACCAAGATTATCACAGAAAATGCATATCTGAGCTTGAAACCCCACGAAAACCAAGATATCGCTGGTTCTGCATATCAAACGCACTGTGGCGTGCTGAAAACACCAGATAACGTGTTTCTCACATTAAATAGGTCGAAAAGAGCGATCTCGATGATTAAGCATACTTCGGACAGAAGTCTCATCAAGATTATCGTAAAAAATGCATATCTCAGCTTGAAACCCGACGAAAACCAAACATCGCCGGTTCTGCATATCAAACCAACTGTGGAGTGGTGACAACACCAGACGACGTGTTTCTCGCATTAAATAGCTCGAATAGAGCGATCTCGATGATTAAGCATACTTCGGACAGAAGTCTCACCAAGATTATCGTAAAAAATGCATATCTCAGCTTGAAACCCCACGAAAACCAAGCTATCTCCTGTTCTGCATATCCAACGAACTGTGGAGTGGTGAAAACCCCAGAAAACGTGTTTCTCGCATTAAATAGCTCGAAAAGTGCGATCGCGATGATTCTGCATACTTCGGACAGAAGTCTCACCAATATTATCGCAGAAAATGCATATCTGAGCTTGAAACCCCACGAAAACCAAGATATCGCTGGTTCTGCATATCAAACGCACTGTGGCGTGCTGAAAACACCAGATAACGTGTTTCTTGCACTAAATAGGTCGAAAAGAGCGATCTCGATGATTAAGCATACTTCGGACAGAAGTCTCATCAAGATTATCGTAAAAAATGCATATCTCAGCTTGAAACCCGACGAAAACCAAACATCGCCGGTTCTGCATATCAAACCAACTGTGGAGTGGTGAAAACACCAGACAACGTGTTTATCGCATTAAATAGCTCGAATAGAGCGATCTCGATGATTAAGCATACTTCGGACAGAAGTCTCACCAAGATTATCGCAGAAATTGCATATCTCAGCTTGAAACCCCACGAAAACCAAGATATCTCCTGTTCTGCATATCCAACGAACTGTGGAGTGGTGAAAACCCCAGAATACGTGTTTCTCGCATTAAATAGCTCGAAAAATACGATCTCGATGACTCTGCATACTTCGGACAGAAGTCTCACCAAGATTATCGCAGAAAATGCATATCTGAGCTTGAAACCCCTCGAAAACCAAGATATTGTCGGTTCTGCATATCAAACGCACAGTGGAGTGGTGAAAACACCAGATAGCGTGTTTCTCGCATTAAATAGCTCGAAACGAACGATCTAGATGATTCTGCATACTTCTGACTGAAGTCTCACCAATATTATCGCAGAAAATGCATATCTCAGCTTGAAACCCGACGAAAACCAAGATGTCGCCGGTTCTGCATATCAAACGCACTGTGGGGTGGTGAAAACACCAGAAAACGTGTTACTCGCATTAACTAGCTCGAAAAGAGCGTTCTGGATGATTCTGCATACTTCTCATAAATGAAACACAAAGATTATCCCAGAAAATGCATATTTCAGCTGGAAACCCCACGAAAACCTAGTTACCGGCTGCTCAACATATCAAACGCACTGTGGAGTGGTCAAAACACCAGACAACGTGTTTCCCGCATTAAATAGCTCGAAAAGAGCGATCTCGATGATTCTGCATACTTCAGACAGAAGTCTCACCAAGATTATCGCACAAAATGCATATCTCAGCTTGAAACCCGACCGAAACCAAGATGTCGCCGGTTCTGCATGTCAAACGTACTGTGGAGTGGTCAATACACCAGAATACGTGTTTCTCGAATTGAATAGCTCGAAAAGAGCGATCTAGATGATTCTGCATACTTCTGAGAGAAGACTCACCAGGATTATCGCAGAAAATGCATGTCTCAGTTTGAACCCCGACTAAAGCCAAGATGTCGCCGGTTCTGCATATCAAACCAACTGTGGAGTGGTGAAAACACCAGACAACGTGTTTATCGCATTAAATAGCTCGAATAGAGCGATCTCGATGATTAAGCATACTTCGGACAGAAGTCTCACCAAGATTATCGCAGAAATTGCATATCTCAGCTTGAAACCCCACGAAAACCAAGATATCTCCTGTTCTGCATATCCAACGAACTGTGGAGTGGTGAAAACCCCAGAATACGTGTTTCTCGCATTAAATAGCTCGAAAAATACGATCTCGATGACTCTGCATACTTCGGACAGAAGTCTCACCAAGATTATCGTAAAAAATGCATATCTCAGCTTGAAACCCCACGAAAACCAAGCTATCTCCTGTTCTGCATATCCAACGAACTGTGGAGTGGTGAAAACCCCAGAAAACGTGTTTCTCGCATTAAATAGCTCGAAAAGTGCGATCGCGATGATTCTGCATACTTCGGACAGAAGTCTCACCAATATTATCGCAGAAAATGCATATCTGAGCTTGAAACCCCACGAAAACCAAGATATCGCTGGTTCTGCATATCAAACGCACTGTGGCGTGCTGAAAACACCAGATAACGTGTTTCTTGCACTAAATAGGTCGAAAAGAGCGATCTCGATGATTAAGCATACTTCGGACAGAAGTCTCATCAAGATTATCGTAAAAAATGCATATCTCAGCTTGAAACCCGACGAAAACCAAACATCGCCGGTTCTGCATATCAAACCAACTGTGGAGTGGTGAAAACACCAGACAACGTGTTTATCGCATTAAATAGCTCGAATAGAGCGATCTCGATGATTAAGCATACTTCGGACAGAAGTCTCACCAAGATTATCGCAGAAATTGCATATCTCAGCTTGAAACCCCACGAAAACCAAGATATCTCCTGTTCTGCATATCCAACGAACTGTGGAGTGGTGAAAACCCCAGAATACGTGTTTCTCGCATTAAATAGCTCGAAAAATACGATCTCGATGACTCTGCATACTTCGGACAGAAGTCTCACCAAGATTATCGCAGAAAATGCATATCTGAGCTTGAAACCCCTCGAAAACCAAGATACTGTCGGTTCTGCATATCAAACGCACAGTGGAGTGGTGAAAACACCAGATAGCGTGTTTCTCGCATTAAATAGCTCGAAACGAACGATCTAGATGATTCTGCATACTTCTGACTGAAGTCTCACCAATATTATCGCAGAAAATGCATATCTCAGCTTGAAACCCGACGAAAACCAAGATGTCGCCGGTTCTGCATATCAAACGCACTGTGGGGTGGTGAAAACACCAGAAAACGTGTTACTCGCATTAACTAGCTCGAAAAGAGCGTTCTGGATGATTCTGCATACTTCTCATAAATGAAACACAAAGATTATCCCAGAAAATGCATATTTCAGCTGGAAACCCCACGAAAACCTAGTTACCGGCTGCTCAACATATCAAACGCACTGTGGAGTGGTCAAAACACCAGACAACGTGATTCCCGCATTAAATAGCTCGAAAAGAGCGATCTCGATGATTCTGCATACTTCAGACAGAAGTCTCACCAAGATTATCGCACAAAATGCATATCTCAGCTTGAAACCCGACCGAAACCAAGATGTCGCCGGTTCTGCATGTCAAACGTACTGTGGAGTGGTCAATACACCAGAATACGTGTTTCTCGAATTGAATAGCTCGAAAAGAGCGATCTAGATGATTCTGCATACTTCTGAGGGAAGACTCACCAGGATTATCGCAGAAAATGCATGTCTCAGTTTGAACCCCGACTAAAGCCAAGATGTCGCCGGTTCTGCATATCAAACCAACTGTGGAGTGGTGAAAACACCAGACAACGTGTTTATCGCATTAAATAGCTCGAATAGAGCGATCTCGATGATTAAGCATACTTCGGACAGAAGTCTCACCAAGATTATCGCAGAAATTGCATATCTCAGCTTGAAACCCCACGAAAACCAAGATATCTCCTGTTCTGCATATCCAACGAACTGTGGAGTGGTGAAAACCCCAGAATACGTGTTTCTTGCATTAAATAGCTCGAAAAATACGATCTCGATGACTCTGCATACTTCGGACAGAAGTCTCACCAAGATTATCGTAAAAAATGCATATCTCAGCTTGAAACCCCACGAAAACCAAGCTATCTCCTGTTCTGCATATCCAACGAACTGTGGAGTGGTGAAAACCCCAGAAAACGTGTTTCTCGCATTAAATAGCTCGAAAAGTGCGATCGCGATGATTCTGCATACTTCGGACAGAAGTCTCACCAATATTATCGCAGAAAATGCATATCTGAGCTTGAAACCCCACGAAAACCAAGATATCGCTGGTTCTGCATATCAAACGCACTGTGGCGTGCTGAAAACACCAGATAACGTGTTTCTTGCACTAAATAGGTCGAAAAGAGCGATCTCGATGATTAAGCATACTTCGGACAGAAGTCTCATCAAGATTATCGTAAAAAATGCATATCTCAGCTTGAAACCCGACGAAAACCAAACATCGCCGGTTCTGCATATCAAACCAACTGTGGAGTGGTGAAAACACCAGACAACGTGTTTATCGCATTAAATAGCTCGAATAGAGCGATCTCGATGATTAAGCATACTTCGGACAGAAGTCTCACCAAGATTATCGCAGAAATTGCATATCTCAGCTTGAAACCCCACGAAAACCAAGATATCTCCTGTTCTGCATATCCAACGAACTGTGGAGTGGTGAAAACCCCAGAATACGTGTTTCTCGCATTAAATAGCTCGAAAAATACGATCTCGATGACTCTGCATACTTCGGACAGAAGTCTCACCAAGATTATCGCAGAAAATGCATATCTGAGCTTGAAACCCCTCAAAAACCAAGATACTGTCGGTTCTGCATATCAAACGCACAGTGGAGTGGTGAAAACACCAGATAGCGTGTTTCTCGCATTAAATAGCTCGAAACGAACGATCTAGATGATTCTGCATACTTCTGACTGAAGTCTCACCAATATTATCGCAGAAAATGCATATCTCAGCTTGAAACCCGACGAAAACCAAGATGTCGCCGGTTCTGCATATCAAACGCACTGTGGGGTGGTGAAAACACCAGAAAACGTGTTACTCGCATTAACTAGCTCGAAAAGAGCGTTCTGGATGATTCTGCATACTTCTCATAAATGAAACACAAAGATTATCCCAGAAAATGCATATTTCAGCTGGAAACCCCACGAAAACCTAGTTACCGGCTGCTCAACATATCAAACGCACTGTGGAGTGGTCAAAACACCAGACAACGTGTTTCCCGCATTAAATAGCTCGAAAAGAGCGATCTCGATGATTCTGCATACTTCAGACAGAAGTCTCACCAAGATTATCGCACAAAATGCATATCTCAGCTTGAAACCCGACCGAAACCAAGATGTCGCCGGTTCTGCATGTCAAACGTACTGTGGAGTGGTCTATACACCAGAATACGTGTTTCTCGAATTGAATAGCTCGAAAAGAGCGATCTAGATGATTCTGCATACTTCTGAGAGAAGACTCACCAGGATTATCGCAGAAAATGCATGTCTCAGTTTGAACCCCGACTAAAGCCAAGATGTCGCCGGTTCTGCATATCAAACCAACTGTGGAGTGGTGAAAACACCAGACAACGTGTTTATCGCATTAAATAGCTCGAATAGAGCGATCTCGATGATTAAGCATACTTCGGACAGAAGTCTCACCAAGATTATCGCAGAAATTGCATATCTCAGCTTGAAACCCCACGAAAACCAAGATATCTCCTGTTCTGCATATCCAACGAACTGTGGAGTGGTGAAAACCCCAGAATACGTGTTTCTCGCATTAAATAGCTCGAAAAATACGATCTCGATGACTCTGCATACTTCGGACAGAAGTCTCACCAAGATTATCGCAGAAAATGCATATCTGAGCTTGAAACCCCTCGAAAACCAAGATATTGTCGGTTCTGCATATCAAACGCACAGTGGAGTGGTGAAAACACCAGATAGCGTGTTTCTCGCATTAAATAGCTCGAAACGAACGATCTAGATGATTCTGCATACTTCTGACTGAAGTCTCACCAATATTATCGCAGAAAATGCATATCTCAGCTTGAAACCCGACGAAAACCAAGATGTCGCCGGTTCTGCATATCAAACGCACTGTGGGGTGGTGAAAACACCAGAAAACGTGTTACTCGCATTAACTAGCTCGAAAAGAGCGTTCTGGATGATTCTGCATACTTCTCATAAATGAAACACAAAGATTATCCCAGAAAATGCATATTTCAGCTGGAAACCCCACGAAAACCTAGTTACCGGCTGCTCAACATATCAAACGCACTGTGGAGTGGTCAAAACACCAGACAACGTGTTTCCCGCATTAAATAGCTCGAAAAGAGCGATCTCGATGATTCTGCATACTTCAGACAGAAGTCTCACCAAGATTATCGCACAAAATGCATATCTCAGCTTGAAACCCGACCGAAACCAAGATGTCGCCGGTTCTGCATGTCAAACGTACTGTGGAGTGGTCAATACACCAGAATACGTGTTTCTCGAATTGAATAGCTCGAAAAGAGCGATCTAGATGATTCTGCATACTTCTGAGAGAAGACTCACCAGGATTATCGCAGAAAATGCATGTCTCAGTTTGAACCCCGACTAAAGCCAAGATGTCGCCGGTTCTGCATATCAAACCAACTGTGGAGTGGTGAAAACACCAGACAACGTGTTTATCGCATTAAATAGCTCGAATAGAGCGATCTCGATGATTAAGCATACTTCGGACAGAAGTCTCACCAAGATTATCGCAGAAATTGCATATCTCAGCTTGAAACCCCACGAAAACCAAGATATCTCCTGTTCTGCATATCCAACGAACTGTGGAGTGGTGAAAACCCCAGAATACGTGTTTCTCGCATTAAATAGCTCGAAAAATACGATCTCGATGACTCTGCATACTTCGGACAGAAGTCTCACCAAGATTATCGTAAAAAATGCATATCTCAGCTTGAAACCCCACGAAAACCAAGCTATCTCCTGTTCTGCATATCCAACGAACTGTGGAGTGGTGAAAACCCCAGAAAACGTGTTTCTCGCATTAAATAGCTCGAAAAGTGCGATCGCGATGATTCTGCATACTTCGGACAGAAGTCTCACCAATATTATCGCAGAAAATGCATATCTGAGCTTGAAACCCCACGAAAACCAAGATATCGCTGGTTCTGCATATCAAACGCACTGTGGCGTGCTGAAAACACCAGATAACGTGTTTCTTGCACTAAATAGGTCGAAAAGAGCGATCTCGATGATTAAGCATACTTCGGACAGAAGTCTCATCAAGATTATCGTAAAAAATGCATATCTCAGCTTGAAACCCGACGAAAACCAAACATCGCCGGTTCTGCATATCAAACCAACTGTGGAGTGGTGAAAACACCAGACAACGTGTTTATCGCATTAAATAGCTCGAATAGAGCGATCTCGATGATTAAGCATACTTCGGACAGAAGTCTCACCAAGATTATCGCAGAAATTGCATATCTCAGCTTGAAACCCCACGAAAACCAAGATATCTCCTGTTCTGCATATCCAACGAACTGTGGAGTGGTGAAAACCCCAGAATACGTGTTTCTCGCATTAAATAGCTCGAAAAATACGATCTCGATGACTCTGCATACTTCGGACAGAAGTCTCACCAAGATTATCGCAGAAAATGCATATCTGAGCTTGAAACCCCTCGAAAACCAAGATACTGTCGGTTCTGCATATCAAACGCACAGTGGAGTGGTGAAAACACCAGATAGCGTGTTTCTCGCATTAAATAGCTCGAAACGAACGATCTAGATGATTCTGCATACTTCTGACTGAAGTCTCACCAATATTATCGCAGAAAATGCATATCTCAGCTTGAAACCCGACGAAAACCAAGATGTCGCCGGTTCTGCATATCAAACGCACTGTGGGGTGGTGAAAACACCAGAAAACGTGTTACTCGCATTAACTAGCTCGAAAAGAGCGTTCTGGATGATTCTGCATACTTCTCATAAATGAAACACAAAGATTATCCCAGAAAATGCATATTTCAGCTGGAAACCCCACGAAAACCTAGTTACCGGCTGCTCAACATATCAAACGCACTGTGGAGTGGTCAAAACACCAGACAACGTGATTCCCGCATTAAATAGCTCGAAAAGAGCGATCTCGATGATTCTGCATACTTCAGACAGAAGTCTCACCAAGATTATCGCACAAAATGCATATCTCAGCTTGAAACCCGACCGAAACCAAGATGTCGCCGGTTCTGCATGTCAAACGTACTGTGGAGTGGTCAATACACCAGAATACGTGTTTCTCGAATTGAATAGCTCGAAAAGAGCGATCTAGATGATTCTGCATACTTCTGAGGGAAGACTCACCAGGATTATCGCAGAAAATGCATGTCTCAGTTTGAACCCCGACTAAAGCCAAGATGTCGCCGGTTCTGCATATCAAACCAACTGTGGAGTGGTGAAAACACCAGACAACGTGTTTATCGCATTAAATAGCTCGAATAGAGCGATCTCGATGATTAAGCATACTTCGGACAGAAGTCTCACCAAGATTATCGCAGAAATTGCATATCTCAGCTTGAAACCCCACGAAAACCAAGATATCTCCTGTTCTGCATATCCAACGAACTGTGGAGTGGTGAAAACCCCAGAATACGTGTTTCTCGCATTAAATAGCTCGAAAAATACGATCTCGATGACTCTGCATACTTCGGACAGAAGTCTCACCAAGATTATCGTAAAAAATGCATATCTCAGCTTGAAACCCCACGAAAACCAAGCTATCTCCTGTTCTGCATATCCAACGAACTGTGGAGTGGTGAAAACCCCAGAAAACGTGTTTCTCGCATTAAATAGCTCGAAAAGTGCGATCGCGATGATTCTGCATACTTCGGACAGAAGTCTCACCAATATTATCGCAGAAAATGCATATCTGAGCTTGAAACCCCACGAAAACCAAGATATCGCTGGTTCTGCATATCAAACGCACTGTGGCGTGCTGAAAACACCAGATAACGTGTTTCTTGCACTAAATAGGTCGAAAAGAGCGATCTCGATGATTAAGCATACTTCGGACAGAAGTCTCATCAAGATTATCGTAAAAAATGCATATCTCAGCTTGAAACCCGACGAAAACCAAACATCGCCGGTTCTGCATATCAAACCAACTGTGGAGTGGTGAAAACACCAGACAACGTGTTTATCGCATTAAATAGCTCGAATAGAGCGATCTCGATGATTAAGCATACTTCGGACAGAAGTCTCACCAAGATTATCGCAGAAATTGCATATCTCAGCTTGAAACCCCACGAAAACCAAGATATCTCCTGTTCTGCATATCCAACGAACTGTGGAGTGGTGAAAACCCCAGAATACGTGTTTCTCGCATTAAATAGCTCGAAAAATACGATCTCGATGACTCTGCATACTTCGGACAGAAGTCTCACCAAGATTATCGCAGAAAATGCATATCTGAGCTTGAAACCCCTCGAAAACCAAGATACTGTCGGTTCTGCATATCAAACGCACAGTGGAGTGGTGAAAACACCAGATAGCGTGTTTCTCGCATTAAATAGCTCGAAACGAACGATCTAGATGATTCTGCATACTTCTGACTGAAGTCTCACCAATATTATCGCAGAAAATGCATATCTCAGCTTGAAACCCGACGAAAACCAAGATGTCGCCGGTTCTGCATATCAAACGCACTGTGGGGTGGTGAAAACACCAGAAAACGTGTTACTCGCATTAACTAGCTCGAAAAGAGCGTTCTGGATGATTCTGCATACTTCTCATAAATGAAACACAAAGATTATCCCAGAAAATGCATATTTCAGCTGGAAACCCCACGAAAACCTAGTTACCGGCTGCTCAACATATCAAACGCACTGTGGAGTGGTCAAAACACCAGACAACGTGTTTCCCGCATTAAATAGCTCGAAAAGAGCGATCTCGATGATTCTGCATACTTCAGACAGAAGTCTCACCAAGATTATCGCACAAAATGCATATCTCAGCTTGAAACCCGACCGAAACCAAGATGTCGCCGGTTCTGCATGTCAAACGTACTGTGGAGTGGTCTATACACCAGAATACGTGTTTCTCGAATTGAATAGCTCGAAAAGAGCGATCTAGATGATTCTGCATACTTCTGAGAGAAGACTCACCAGGATTATCGCAGAAAATGCATGTCTCAGTTTGAACCCCGACTAAAGCCAAGATGTCGCCGGTTCTGCATATCAAACCAACTGTGGAGTGGTGAAAACACCAGACAACGTGTTTATCGCATTAAATAGCTCGAATAGAGCGATCTCGATGATTAAGCATACTTCGGACAGAAGTCTCACTAAGATTATCGCAGAAATTGCATATCTCAGCTTGAAACCCCACGAAAACCAAGATATCTCCTGTTCTGCATATCCAACGAACTGTGGAGTGGTGAAAACCCCAGAATACGTGTTTCTCGCATTAAATAGCTCGAAAAATACGATCTCGATGACTCTGCATACTTCGGACAGAAGTCTCACCAAGATTATCGTAAAAAATGCATATCTCAGCTTGAAACCCCACGAAAACCAAGCTATCTCCTGTTCTGCATATCCAACGAACTGTGGAGTGGTGAAAACCCCAGAAAACGTGTTTCTCGCATTAAATAGCTCGAAAAGTGCGATCGCGATGATTCTGCATACTTCGGACAGAAGTCTCACCAATATTATCGCAGAAAATGCATATCTGAGCTTGAAACCCCACGAAAACCAAGATATCGCTGGTTCTGCATATCAAACGCACTGTGGCGTGCTGAAAACACCAGATAACGTGTTTCTTGCACTAAATAGGTCGAAAAGAGCGATCTCGATGATTAAGCATACTTCGGACAGAAGTCTCATCAAGATTATCGTAAAAAATGCATATCTCAGCTTGAAACCCGACGAAAACCAAACATCGCCGGTTCTGCATATCAAACCAACTGTGGAGTGGTGAAAACACCAGACAACGTGTTTATCGCATTAAATAGCTCGAATAGAGCGATCTCGATGATTAAGCATACTTCGGACAGAAGTCTCACCAAGATTATCGCAGAAATTGCATATCTCAGCTTGAAACCCCACGAAAACCAAGATATCTCCTGTTCTGCATATCCAACGAACTGTGGAGTGGTGAAAACCCCAGAATACGTGTTTCTCGCATTAAATAGCTCGAAAAATACGATCTCGATGACTCTGCATACTTCGGACAGAAGTCTCACCAAGATTATCGCAGAAAATGCATATCTGAGCTTGAAACCCCTCGAAAACCAAGATATTGTCGGTTCTGCATATCAAACGCACAGTGGAGTGGTGAAAACACCAGATAGCGTGTTTCTCGCATTAAATAGCTCGAAACGAACGATCTAGATGATTCTGCATACTTCTGACTGAAGTCTCACCAATATTATCGCAGAAAATGCATATCTCAGCTTGAAACCCGACGAAAACCAAGATGTCGCCGGTTCTGCATATCAAACGCACTGTGGGGTGGTGAAAACACCAGAAAACGTGTTACTCGCATTAACTAGCTCGAAAAGAGCGTTCTGGATGATTCTGCATACTTCTCATAAATGAAACACAAAGATTATCCCAGAAAATGCATATTTCAGCTGGAAACCCCACGAAAACCTAGTTACCGGCTGCTCAACATATCAAACGCACTGTGGAGTGGTCAAAACACCAGACAACGTGTTTCCCGCATTAAATAGCTCGAAAAGAGCGATCTCGATGATTCTGCATACTTCAGACAGAAGTCTCACCAAGATTATCGCACAAAATGCATATCTCAGCTTGAAACCCGACCGAAACCAAGATGTCGCCGGTTCTGCATGTCAAACGTACTGTGGAGTGGTCAATACACCAGAATACGTGTTTCTCGAATTGAATAGCTCGAAAAGAGCGATCTAGATGATTCTGCATACTTCTGAGAGAAGACTCACCAAGATTATCGCAGAAAATGCATATCTCAGCTGAAAACCTCACGAAAATCAAGATGTCGCCGGTTCTGCATATCAAACGCACTGTGGAGTGGTGAAAACACCAGATAACGTGTTTCTCGCATCAAATAACTCGAAAAGAGTGTTCTCGATTATTCTGCATACTTCGGACAGAAGTCTCACCAAGATTATCGCAGAAATTGCATATCTCAGCTTGAAACCCCACGAAAACCAAGATATCTCCTGTTCTGCATATCCAACGAACTGTGGAGTGGTGAAAACCCCAGAATACGTGTTTCTCGCATTAAATAGCTCGAAAAATACGATCTCGATGACTCTGCATACTTCGGACAGAAGTCTCACCAAGATTATCGCAGAAAATGCATATCTGAGCTTGAAACCCCTCGAAAACCAAGATACTGTCGGTTCTGCATATCAAACGCACAGTGGAGTGGTGAAAACACCAGATAGCGTGTTTCTCGCATTAAATAGCTCGAAACGAACGATCTAGATGATTCTGCATACTTCTGACTGAAGTCTCACCAATATTATCGCAGAAAATGCATATCTCAGCTTGAAACCCGACGAAAACCAAGATGTCGCCGGTTCTGCATATCAAACGCACTGTGGGGTGGTGAAAACACCAGAAAACGTGTTACTCGCATTAACTAGCTCGAAAAGAGCGTTCTGGATGATTCTGCATACTTCTCATAAATGAAACACAAAGATTATCCCAGAAAATGCATATTTCAGCTGGAAACCCCACGAAAACCTAGTTACCGGCTGCTCAACATATCAAACGCACTGTGGAGTGGTCAAAACACCAGACAACGTGATTCCCGCATTAAATAGCTCGAAAAGAGCGATCTCGATGATTCTGCATACTTCAGACAGAAGTCTCACCAAGATTATCGCACAAAATGCATATCTCAGCTTGAAACCCGACCGAAACCAAGATGTCGCCGGTTCTGCATGTCAAACGTACTGTGGAGTGGTCAATACACCAGAATACGTGTTTCTCGAATTGAATAGCTCGAAAAGAGCGATCTAGATGATTCTGCATACTTCTGAGGGAAGACTCACCAGGATTATCGCAGAAAATGCATGTCTCAGTTTGAACCCCGACTAAAGCCAAGATGTCGCCGGTTCTGCATATCAAACCAACTGTGGAGTGGTGAAAACACCAGACAACGTGTTTATCGCATTAAATAGCTCGAATAGAGCGATCTCGATGATTAAGCATACTTCGGACAGAAGTCTCACCAAGATTATCGCAGAAATTGCATATCTCAGCTTGAAACCCCACGAAAACCAAGATATCTCCTGTTCTGCATATCCAACGAACTGTGGAGTGGTGAAAACCCCAGAATACGTGTTTCTCGCATTAAATAGCTCGAAAAATACGATCTCGATGACTCTGCATACTTCGGACAGAAGTCTCACCAAGATTATCGTAAAAAATGCATATCTCAGCTTGAAACCCCACGAAAACCAAGCTATCTCCTGTTCTGCATATCCAACGAACTGTGGAGTGGTGAAAACCCCAGAAAACGTGTTTCTCGCATTAAATAGCTCGAAAAGTGCGATCGCGATGATTCTGCATACTTCGGACAGAAGTCTCACCAATATTATCGCAGAAAATGCATATCTGAGCTTGAAACCCCACGAAAACCAAGATATCGCTGGTTCTGCATATCAAACGCACTGTGGCGTGCTGAAAACACCAGATAACGTGTTTCTTGCACTAAATAGGTCGAAAAGAGCGATCTCGATGATTAAGCATACTTCGGACAGAAGTCTCATCAAGATTATCGTAAAAAATGCATATCTCAGCTTGAAACCCGACGAAAACCAAACATCGCCGGTTCTGCATATCAAACCAACTGTGGAGTGGTGAAAACACCAGACAACGTGTTTATCGCATTAAATAGCTCGAATAGAGCGATCTCGATGATTAAGCATACTTCGGACAGAAGTCTCACCAAGATTATCGCAGAAATTGCATATCTCAGCTTGAAACCCCACGAAAACCAAGATATCTCCTGTTCTGCATATCCAACGAACTGTGGAGTGGTGAAAACCCCAGAATACGTGTTTCTCGCATTAAATAGCTCGAAAAATACGATCTCGATGACTCTGCATACTTCGGACAGAAGTCTCACCAAGATTATCGCAGAAAATGCATATCTGAGCTTGAAACCCCTCGAAAACCAAGATACTGTCGGTTCTGCATATCAAACGCACAGTGGAGTGGTGAAAACACCAGATAGCGTGTTTCTCGCATTAAATAGCTCGAAACGAACGATCTAGATGATTCTGCATACTTCTGACTGAAGTCTCACCAATATTATCGCAGAAAATGCATATCTCAGCTTGAAACCCGACGAAAACCAAGATGTCGCCGGTTCTGCATATCAAACGCACTGTGGGGTGGTGAAAACACCAGAAAACGTGTTACTCGCATTAACTAGCTCGAAAAGAGCGTTCTGGATGATTCTGCATACTTCTCATAAATGAAACACAAAGATTATCCCAGAAAATGCATATTTCAGCTGGAAACCCCACGAAAACCTAGTTACCGGCTGCTCAACATATCAAACGCACTGTGGAGTGGTCAAAACACCAGACAACGTGTTTCCCGCATTAAATAGCTCGAAAAGAGCGATCTCGATGATTCTGCATACTTCAGACAGAAGTCTCACCAAGATTATCGCACAAAATGCATATCTCAGCTTGAAACCCGACCGAAACCAAGATGTCGCCGGTTCTGCATGTCAAACGTACTGTGGAGTGGTCTATACACCAGAATACGTGTTTCTCGAATTGAATAGCTCGAAAAGAGCGATCTAGATGATTCTGCATACTTCTGAGAGAAGACTCACCAGGATTATCGCAGAAAATGCATGTCTCAGTTTGAACCCCGACTAAAGCCAAGATGTCGCCGGTTCTGCATATCAAACCAACTGTGGAGTGGTGAAAACACCAGACAACGTGTTTATCGCATTAAATAGCTCGAATAGAGCGATCTCGATGATTAAGCATACTTCGGACAGAAGTCTCACTAAGATTATCGCAGAAATTGCATATCTCAGCTTGAAACCCCACGAAAACCAAGATATCTCCTGTTCTGCATATCCAACGAACTGTGGAGTGGTGAAAACCCCAGAATACGTGTTTCTCGCATTAAATAGCTCGAAAAATACGATCTCGATGACTCTGCATACTTCGGACAGAAGTCTCACCAAGATTATCGTAAAAAATGCATATCTCAGCTTGAAACCCCACGAAAACCAAGCTATCTCCTGTTCTGCATATCCAACGAACTGTGGAGTGGTGAAAACCCCAGAAAACGTGTTTCTCGCATTAAATAGCTCGAAAAGTGCGATCGCGATGATTCTGCATACTTCGGACAGAAGTCTCACCAATATTATCGCAGAAAATGCATATCTGAGCTTGAAACCCCACGAAAACCAAGATATCGCTGGTTCTGCATATCAAACGCACTGTGGCGTGCTGAAAACACCAGATAACGTGTTTCTTGCACTAAATAGGTCGAAAAGAGCGATCTCGATGATTAAGCATACTTCGGACAGAAGTCTCATCAAGATTATCGTAAAAAATGCATATCTCAGCTTGAAACCCGACGAAAACCAAACATCGCCGGTTCTGCATATCAAACCAACTGTGGAGTGGTGAAAACACCAGACAACGTGTTTATCGCATTAAATAGCTCGAATAGAGCGATCTCGATGATTAAGCATACTTCGGACAGAAGTCTCACCAAGATTATCGCAGAAATTGCATATCTCAGCTTGAAACCCCACGAAAACCAAGATATCTCCTGTTCTGCATATCCAACGAACTGTGGAGTGGTGAAAACCCCAGAATACGTGTTTCTCGCATTAAATAGCTCGAAAAATACGATCTCGATGACTCTGCATACTTCGGACAGAAGTCTCACCAAGATTATCGCAGAAAATGCATATCTGAGCTTGAAACCCCTCGAAAACCAAGATATTGTCGGTTCTGCATATCAAACGCACAGTGGAGTGGTGAAAACACCAGATAGCGTGTTTCTCGCATTAAATAGCTCGAAACGAACGATCTAGATGATTCTGCATACTTCTGACTGAAGTCTCACCAATATTATCGCAGAAAATGCATATCTCAGCTTGAAACCCGACGAAAACCAAGATGTCGCCGGTTCTGCATATCAAACGCACTGTGGGGTGGTGAAAACACCAGAAAACGTGTTACTCGCATTAACTAGCTCGAAAAGAGCGTTCTGGATGATTCTGCATACTTCTCATAAATGAAACACAAAGATTATCCCAGAAAATGCATATTTCAGCTGGAAACCCCACGAAAACCTAGTTACCGGCTGCTCAACATATCAAACGCACTGTGGAGTGGTCAAAACACCAGACAACGTGTTTCCCGCATTAAATAGCTCGAAAAGAGCGATCTCGATGATTCTGCATACTTCAGACAGAAGTCTCACCAAGATTATCGCACAAAATGCATATCTCAGCTTGAAACCCGACCGAAACCAAGATGTCGCCGGTTCTGCATGTCAAACGTACTGTGGAGTGGTCAATACACCAGAATACGTGTTTCTCGAATTGAATAGCTCGAAAAGAGCGATCTAGATGATTCTGCATACTTCTGAGAGAAGACTCACCAAGATTATCGCAGAAAATGCATATCTCAGCTGAAAACCTCACGAAAATCAAGATGTCGCCGGTTCTGCATATCAAACGCACTGTGGAGTGGTGAAAACACCAGATAACGTGTTTCTCGCATCAAATAACTCGAAAAGAGTGTTCTCGATTATTCTGCATACTTCTGACTGAAGTCTCACCAAGATTATCGCAGAAAAGGCATATGTCAGCTTGAACCCCGACGAAATCAAAGATGTCGCCGGTTCTGCATATCAAACGCACTGTGGAGTGGTGAAAATACCAGATAACGTGTTTCTCGCATTAAGTAGCTCGAAACGAGCGATCTAGATGATTCTGCATACTTCTGACTGAAGTCTCACCAAGATTATCGCAGAAAATGCATATCTCAGCTTGAAACCCGAACCGAAACCAAGATATTTCCGGTTCTGCATGTCAAGCGTACTGTGGAGTGGTGAATACACCAGATAACGTGTTTCTCGCATTAAATAACTCGAAAAGAAGGTTCTCGATGATTCTGCATACTTCTGACTGATGTCTCACCAAGATTATCGCAGAAAATGCATATCTCAGCTTGAACCCCGACGAAAGCCAAGATGTCGCCGGTTCTGCATATCAAACGCACTGTGGAGTGGTGAAAACACCAGATAACGTGTTTCTCGCATTAAATAGCTCGAAAAGAGCGGTCCCGATGATTCTGCATACTTCTGACAGAAGTCTCGCCAAGATTATCGTAGAAAATGCATATCTCAGCTTGATACCCGACGAAAGCCACGATGTCGCCGGGTCTGCATATCAAACGCACTGTGGAGTAGTGAAAACACCAGATAACGTGTTTCTCGCATTAAAGAGCTCGAAAAGAGGGATCTCGATGATTCTGCATACTTCTGATAGAAGTCTCACCAAGATTATCGTAGAAAATGCATATCTCAGCTTGATACCCGACGAAAGCCAAGATGTCGCCGGTTCTGCATATCAAACGCACTGTGGAGTGGTGAAAACACCAGATAACGTGCTTCTCGCATTAAATAGCCCGAAATGAGGGATCTCGATGATTCTGCATACTTCTGACAGAAGACTCACCAAGATTATCGCAGAAAATGCATATCTCAAATGGAAACACCACGGAAATCAAGATATCGCCGGCTCTGCATATCAAACGCACTGTGGAATGTTGAAAACACCAGGAAACTTGTTTTTTTGCATTAAATAGCTCGACAAGAGCGATCTAGATGATTCTGCATACTTCTGACTGACGTCTCACCAAGATTATCGTAGAAAATGCATATCCCAGCTTGAAACCCGACGAAAGCCAAGATATTTCCGGTTCTGCATGTCAAACGTACTGTGGAGTGGTGAATACACCAGATAATGTGTTTCTCGCATTAAATAACTCGAAAAGAGGGTTCTCGATGATTCTGTATACTTCTGACAGGAGACTCACCAAGATTATCGCAGAAAATGCATATCTCAACTGGAAACACCACGAAATTCAAGATATCGCCGGTTCTGCATATCAAACGCACTGTGGAATGGTGAAACACCAGATAACGTGTTTCTCGCATCAAATAACTCGAAAAGAGGGTTCTCGATTATTCTGCATACTTCTGACAGAAGTCTCACCAAGATTATCGTAGAAAATGCATATCTCAGCTTGATACCCGACGAAAGCCACGATGTCGCCGGTTCTGCATATCAAACGCATTGTGGAGTGGTGAAAACAACAGAAAACGTGTTTCTCGCATTAAGTAGCTCGAAACGAGCGATATAGATGATTCTGCATACTTCTGACTGAAGTCTCACCAAGATTATCGCAGAAACTGCATATCTCAGCTTGAAACCCGAACCGAAACCAAGATATTTCCGGTTCTGCATGTCAAACGTACTGTGGAGTGGTGAATACACCAGATAACGTGTTTCTCGCATTAAATAACTCGAAAAGAGGGTTCTCGATGATTCTGCATACTTCTGACTGATGTCTCACCAAGATTATCGCAGAAAATGCATATCTCAGCTTGAACCCCGACGAAAGCCAAGATGTCGCCGGTTCTGCATATCAAACGCACTGTGGAATGTTGAAAACACCAGGAAACTTGTTTTTTTGCATTAAATAGCTCGACAAGAGCGATCTAGATGATTCTGCATACTTCTGACTGAAGTCTCACCAATATTATCGCAAAAAAGGAAATCTCACCTTGAAACCTCACGAAAATCGAGATGACGCCGGTTCTGCATATCAAACGCACTGTGGAGTGGTGAAAACAACCAGATAACGAGTTTCTCACATTAAATAGCTCGAAAAGAGCGACCCCGATGATTCTGCATACTTCTGACAGAAGACTCACCAAGATTATCGCAGAACATGCATATCGCAGCTGGAAACACCACGAAAATCAAGATATCGCCGGTTCCGCATATCAAACGCACTGTGGAATGTTGAAAACACCGGGAAACTTGTTTTTTTGCATTAAATAGCTCGACAAGAGCGATCTAGATGATTCTGCATACTTCTGAATGAGGTCTCACCACGATTATCGCAGAAAATGCATATCTCAGATGGAAACACCACGAAAATCAAGATATCGCCGGTTCTGCATATCAAACGCACTGTGGAGTGGTGAAAACACCAGATAACGTGTTTCTCGCATTAAATAGCCCGAAAAGAGGGATCTCGATGATTCTGCATACTTCTGACAGAAGACTCACCAAGATTATCGCAGAAAATGCATATCTCTACTGGAAACACCACGAAAATCGAGATATCGCCGGTTCTGAATATCAAACGCACTGTGGAATGTTGAAAACACCAGGAAACTTGTTTTTTTGCATTAAATAGCTCGACAAGAGCGTTCTCGATGATTCTGCATACTTCTGACAGAAGAATCACCAGGATTATCGCAGAAAATGCATGTCTCAGTTTGAACCCCGACTAAAGCCAAGATGTCGCCGGTTCTGCATATCAAACGCACTGTGGAGTGGTGAAAACACCAGATAACGTGTTTCTCGCGTTAAATAGCTCGACAAGAGCGATCTAGATGATTCTGCATACTTCTGACTGAAGTCTCACCAAGATTATCGCAGAAAATGCATATCTCAGCTTGAATCCCGAACGTAACCAAGATATCTGCGGTTCTGCATGTCAAACGCACTGTGGAGTGGCGAAAACACCAGATAACGTGTTTCTCGCATTAAGTAGCTCGAAAGGAGCGATCTCGATGATTCTGCATACTTCTGACAGAAGTCTCACCAAGATAATCGCAGAAAATGCATATCTCAGCTTGAAACCCGACGAAATCCAAGATGTCGCCGGTTCTGCACATAAAACGTTCTGTGGAGTGGTGAAAACACCAGAAAACGTGTTTCTCGCATTAAGTAGCTCGAAACGAGCGATCTAGATGATTCTGCATACTTCTGACTGAACTCTCACCAATATTATCGCAAAAAATGCATATCTCACCTTGAAACCTCACGAAAATCAAGATTACGCCGGTTCTGCATATCAAACGCACTGTGGAGTGGTGAAAACAACCAGATAACGAGTTTCTCGCATTAAATAGCTCGAAAAGTGCGATCTCGATGATTCTGCATACTTCTGACAGAAGTCTCACCAAGATAATCGCAGAAAATGCTTATCTCAGCTTGAAACCCGACGAAATCCAAGATGTCGCCGGTTCTGCACATAAAACGTTCTGTGGAGTGGTGAAAAAACCAGAAAACGTGTTTCTCGCATTATGTAGCTCGAAACGAGCGATCTAGATGATTCTGCATACTTCTGACTGAAGTCTCACCAATATTATCGCAAAAAATGCATATCTCAACTTGAAACCTCACGAAAATCAAGATGACGCCGGTTCTGCATATCAAACGCAATGTGGAGTGGTGAAAACAACCAGATAACGAGTTTCTCGCATTAAATAGCTCGAAAAGAGCGATCCCGATGATTCTGCATACTTCTGACAGAAGACTCACCAAGATTATCGCAGAAAATGCATATCTCAGCTGGAAACACCACGAAAATCAAGATATCGCCGGTTCCGCATATCAAACGCACTGTGGAATGTTGAAAACACCGGGAAACTTGTTTTTTTGCATTAAATAGCTCGACAAGAGCGATCTACATGATTCTGCATACTTCTGACTGAAGTCTCACCAAGATAATCGCAGAAAATGCATATCTCAGCTTGAAACCCGACGAAATCCAAGATGTCGCCGGTTCTGCATATCAAACGCACTGTGGAGTGGTGAAAACACCAGATAACGTGTTTCTCGCATTAAACAGCTCGAAAAGAGCGTTCTCGATGATTCTGCATACTTCTGACAGAAGAATCACCAGGATTATCGCAGAAAATGCATGTCTCAGTTTGAACCCCGACTAAAGCCAAGATGTCGCCGGTTCTGCATATCATACCAACTGTGGAGTGGTGAAAACACCAGACAACGTGTTTCTCGCATTAAATAGATCGAAAAGTGCGATCTCGATGATGCTGCATACTTCTAACAGAATTCTCACCATGATTATCGGAGAAAATGCATATCTCTCCTAGAAACCCTACGAAAACCAAGATATCTCCTGTTCTGCATATCCAACGAACTGTGGAGTGGTGAAAACACCAGAAAACGTGTTTCTCGCATTAAGCAGCTCGAAACGAGCGATCTAGATGATTCTGCATACTTCTGACTGATGTCTCACCAAGATTATCGCAGAAAATGCATATCTCAGCTTGAGACCCCACGAAAACCAAGATATCTCCGGTTCTGCACATTCAACGAACTGTGGTGTGGTGAAAACCCCAGAAAACGTGTTTCTCGCATTAATTAGGTCGAAACGAGCGATCTCGATGATTAAGCATACTTCGGACAGAAGTCTCAACAAGATTATCGTAAAAAATGCATATCTCAGCTTGAAACCCCACGAAAACCCAGATATCACTGGTTCTGCATATCAAACGCACTGTGGCGTGCTGAAAACACCAGATAACATGTTTCTCGCTTTAAATAGATCAAAAAGTGCGATCTCGATGATTCTGCATACTTCTAACAGAAGTCTCACCATGATTATCGCAGAAAATGCATATCTCTGCTAGAAACCCCACGAAAACCAAGATATCTCCTGTTCTGCATATCCAACGAACTGTGGAGTGGTGAAAACCCCAGAAAACGTGTTTCTCGCATTAAATAGCTCGAAAAGTACGATCTCGATGACTCTGCATACTTCGGACAGAAGTCTCACCAAGATTATCGCAGAAAATGCATATCTGAGCTTGAAACCCCACGAAAACCAAGATATCGCCGGTTCTGCATATCATACGCACTGTGGAGTGGTGAAAACACCAGATAACGTGTTTCTCGCATTAAATAGCTCGAATAGAGCGATCTCGATGATTAAGCATACTTCGGACAGAAGTCACCCCAAGATTATCGCAGAAAATGCATATCTCAGATGGAAACCCCACGAAAACCAAGATATCGCCGGTTCTGCATATCATACGCCCTGTGGAGTGATGAAAACACCAGACAACGTGTTTCTCGCATTAAATAGCTCGAATAGAGCGATCTCGATGATTAAGCATACTTCGGACAGAAGTCTCACCAAGATTATCGCAGAAAATACATATTTCAGCTGGAAACCCCACGAAAACCAAGATATCGCTGGTACTGCATATCAAACGCACTGTGGAGTGGTGAAAACACCAGATAACGTGTTTCTCGCATTAAATAGCTCGAAAAGAGCGATCTCGATGATGCTGCATACTTCGGACAGAAGTCTCACCAAGTTTATCGCAGAAAATGCATATCTCAGCTTGAAACCCCTCGAAAACCAAGATATCACCTGTTCTGCATATCCAGCGAACTGTGGTGTGGTGAAAACCCCAGAAAACGTGTTTCTCGCATTAAATAGCTGGAAAAGAGCGATCTCGATGATTCTGCACACTTCGGACAGAAGTCTCACCAAGATTATCGCAGATAATGCATATCTCAGCTCGAAACCCCACGAAAACCAAGATATCGCCGGTTCTGCATATCATACGCACTGTGGAGTGGTGAAAACACCAGATAACGTGTTTCCCGTATTAAATAGCACGAAACGAGCGATCTCGATGATTAAGCATACTTCGGACAGAAGTCTCACCAAGATTATCGCAGAAATTGCATATCTCAGCTTGAATCCCCAAGAAAACCAAGATATCGTTGTTTCTGCATATCAAACGCACTGTGGAGTGCTGAAAACACCAGATAACGTGTTTCGCGCATTAAATAGCTCGAATAGAGCGATCTCGATGATTAAGCATACTTCGGACAGAAGTCTCACCAAGATTATCGCAGAAAATACATATTTCAGCTGGAAACCCCACGAAAACCAAGATATCGCTGGTACTGCATATCAAACGCACTGTGGAGTGGTGAAAACACCAGATAACGTGTTTCTCGCATTAAATAGCTCGAAAAGAGCGATCTCGATGATGCTGCATACTTCGCACAGAAGTCTCACCAAGTTTATCGCAGAAAATGCATATCTCAGCTTGAAACCCCTCGAAAACCAAGATATCACCTGTTCTGCATATCCAACGAACTGTGGTGTGGTGAAAACCCCAGAAAACGTGTTTCTCGCATTAAATAGCTTGAAAAGAGCGATCTCGATGATTCTGCACACTTCGGACAGAAGTCTCACCAAGATTATCGCAGATAATGCATATCTCAGCTCGAAACCCCACGAAAACCAAGATATCGCCGGTTCTGCATATCATACGCACTGTGGAGTGGTGAAAACACCAGATAACGTGTTTGTCGCATTAAATAGGTCGAAACGAGCGATCTCGATGATTAAGCATACTTCGGACAGATGTCTCATCAAGATTATCGTAAAAAATGCATATCTCAGCTTGAAACCCCACGAAAACCCAGATATCGCTGGTTCTGCATATCAAACGCACTGTGGAGTGCTGCAAACACCAGATAACGTGTTTCTCGCATTAAATAGCTCGAAAAGTGCGATCTCAATGATTCTACATACTTCGGACAGAAGTATCACCAAGATTATCGCAGAAAATGCATATCTCAGCTTGAAACCCCACGAAAACCAAGATATCTCCGGTTCTGCACATCCAACGAGCTGTGGTGTGGTGAAAACCCCAGAAAACGTGTTTCTCGCATTAAACAGCTCGAAAAGAGCGCTCTTGATGTTTCTGCATACTTCGGACAGACGTTTCACCAAGAGTATCGTAGAAAATGCATATCTCAACTTGAAACCCGACGAAAACCAAACATCGCCGGTTCTGCATATCAAACCAACTGTGGAGTGGTGAAAACACCAGACAACGTGTTACTCGCATTAAATAGCTCGAAAAGTACGATGTTGATGACTCTGCATACTTCGGA
The DNA here is from genome assembly GCA_951804975.1 of Anthophora plumipes. Lineage (NCBI taxonomy): Eukaryota > Metazoa > Arthropoda > Insecta > Hymenoptera > Apidae > Anthophora > Anthophora plumipes. Next base: position 63,425 of record CATORF010000060.1, read on the forward strand.
CAGAAGTCTCACCAAGATTATCGCAGAAAATGCATATCTGAGCTTGAAACCCCACGAAAACCAAGATATCGTCGGTTCTGCATATCATAGGCACTGTGGAGTGGTGAAAAGACCAGATAACGTGTTTCTCGCATTAAATAGCACGAAACGAGCGATCTCGATGATTAAGCATACTTCGGACAGAAATCACACCAAGATTATCGCAGAAAATGCATATCTGAGCTTGAAACCCCACGAAAACCAAGATATCGTCGGTTCTGCATATCATACGCATGGTGGAGTGGTGAAAAGAAACGATAACGTGTTTCTCGCATTAAATAGCACGAAACGAGCGATCTCGATGATTAAGCATACTTCGGACAGAAGTCTCACCAAGATTATCGCAGAAATTGCATATCTCAGCTTGAATCCCCACGAAAACCAGGATATCGCTGGTTCTGCATATCAAACGCACTGTGGAGTGCTGAAAACACCAGATAACGGGTTTCTAGCATTAAATAGCTCGAATAGAGCGATCTCGATGGTTAAGCATACTTCGGACAGAAGTCTCACCAAGATTATCGTAAAAAATGCATATCTCAGCTTGAAACCCCACGAAAACCAAGATATCGCTGGTTCTGCATATCAAACGCACTGTGGAGTGGTGAAAACACCAGATAACGTGTTTCTCGCATTAAATAGCTCGAAAAGAGCGATCTAGATGATTCAGCATACTTCGGACAGAAGTCTCACCAAGGTTATCGCAGACAATGCATATCTCAGCTTGAAACCCCACGAAAACCAAGATATCGCCGGTTCTGCATATCCAACGCACTGTGGAGTGGTGAAAACACCAGATAACGTGTTTCTCGCATTAAATAGGTCGAAACGAGCGATCTCGATGATTAAGCATTCTTCGGACAGAAGTGTCATCAAGATTATCGTAAAAAATGCATATCTCAGCTTAAAACCCCACGAAAACCAAGATATCGCTGGTACTGCATATCAAACGCCCTGTGGAGTGGTGAAAACACCAGATAACGTGTTTCTCGCATTAAATAGCACGAAAAGAGCGATCTAGATGTTTCTGCATACTTCTGACAGAAGACTCACCAAGATTATCGCAGAAAAAGCATATCTCAGCTGGAAACCCCACGAAAACCAAGATATCGCCGGTTCTGCATATCAGACGCACCGTGGAGTGGTGAAAACACCAGAAAACGTGTTACTCGCATTAACTAGCTCGAAAAGAGCGTTCTCGATGATTCTGCATACTTGTCATAGATGAAACACCAAGATTATCGCAGAAAATGCATATTTCAGCTGTAAACCCCACGAAAACAAAATTATCGGCGGCTCTACATATCAAACGCACTGTGGAGTGGTCAAAACACCAGATAACGTGTTTCTCGCGTTAAATAGCTCGAAAAGAGCGATATCGATGATTCTGCATACTCCGGACAGATGTCTCACCAATATTATCGCAGAAAATCCATATCTCAGCTAGAAACCTCACGAAAATCAAGAAGTCGCGGGTTCTGCATATCAAACGCACTGTGGAATGTTGAAAACACCAGAAAACTGGTTTTTTCGCATTAAATAGCTCGATAAGAGCGATCTATTTGATTCTGCATACTTCTGACAGAGGTCTCACCATTATTATCGTAGAAAATGCATATCTCAGCTGGAATCCCGACCGAAACGAAGATATCTCCGGTTCCTCATGTCTAACGTACTGTGGAGTGGTGAATACACCAGAAAACGTGTTTCGCGCTTTAAATAGCTCGAAAAGAGCGATCTAGATGATTCTGCATACTTCTCATAGATGAAACACCAAGATTATCGCAGAAAATGCATATCTCAGCTGGAAACACCACGAAAATCAAGATATCCCCGGTTCTGCATATCAGACGCACCGTGGAGTGGTGAAAACACCTGAAAACGTGTTACTTGCATTAACTAGCTCGAAAAGAGCGTTCTGGATGATTCTGCATACTTCTCATAGATGAAACACAAAGATTATCGCAGAAAATGCATATTTCAGCTGGAATGCCCCACGAAAACCAAGTTATCGGCGGCTCTACATTTAAAACGCACTGTGGAGTGGTCAAAACACCAGAAAACTTGTTTTTTCGCATTAAATAGCTCGAAACGAGCGATCCAGATGATTCTGCATACTTCTGACAGAGGTCTCACCAATTTTATCGTAGAAAATGCATATATCAGCTTGAAACCCGACCGAAACGAAGATATCTCCGGTTCTGCATGTCAAACGTACTGTGGAGTGGTGAATACACCAGAAAACGTGTTTCTCGCATTAAATAGCTCGAAAAGAGCGATCTAGATGATTCTGCATACTTCTGGCAGGAGACTCTCCAAGATTATCGCAGAAAATGCCTATCTCAACTGGAAACCCCACGAAAACCAGATATCGCCGGTTCTGCATATCAGACGCACTGTGGAATGTTGAAAACACCAGAAAACGAGTTTTTCGCACTAAATAGCACGAAAACAGCGATTTCTCTGATTCAGCAAACTTCTCACAGAAGAATATCCAATATTATCGCAGAAAATGCATATCTCAGCTAGAAACATCACGAAAATCAAGATGTCGCCGGTTCTGCATATCAAACGCACTGTGGAATGTTGAAAACACCAGAAAACTGGTTTTTCGCATTAAATAGCTCGATAAGAGCGATCTATTTGATTCTGCATACTTCCGACTGAAGTCTCACCAAGATTATGGCAGAAAATGCATATCTCAGATTGAAACCTCACGAAAACCAAGATATCTCCGGTTCTGCATATCCAACGCACTGTGGAGTGGTGAAAACACCAGATAACGTGTTTCTCGCATTAAATAGGTCGAAACGAGCGATCTCGATGATTAAGCATTCTTCGGACAGAAGTGTCATCAAGATTATCGTAAAAAATGCATATCTCAGCTTAAAACCCCACGAAAACCAAGATATCGCTGGTACTGCATATCAAACGCACTGTGGAGTGGTGAAAACACCAGATAACGTGTTTCTCGCATTAAATAGCTCGAAAAGAGCGATCTAGATGATTCAGCATACTTCGGACAGAAGTCTCACCAAGGTTATCGCAGACAATGCATATCTCAGCTTGAAACCCCACGAAAACCAAGATATCGCCGGTTCTGCATATCCAACGCACTGTGGAGTGGTGAAAACACCAGATAACGTGTTTCTCGCATTAAATAGGTCGAAACGAGCGATCTCGATGATTAAGCATTCTTCGGACAGAAGTGTCATCAAGATTATCGTAAAAAATGCATATCTCAGCTTAAAACCCCACGAAAACCAAGATATCGCTGGTACTGCATATCAAACGCCCTGTGGAGTGGTGAAAACACCAGATAACGTGTTTCTCGCATTAAATAGCACGAAAAGAGCGATCTAGATGTTTCTGCATACTTCTGACAGAAGACTCACCAAGATTATCGCAGAAAAAGCATATCTCAGCTGGAAACCCCACGAAAACCAAGATATCGCCGGTTCTGCATATCAGACGCACCGTGGAGTGGTGAAAACACCAGAAAACGTGTTACTCGCATTAACTAGCTCGAAAAGAGCGTTCTCGATGATTCTGCATACTTGTCATAGATGAAACACCAAGATTATCGCAGAAAATGCATATTTCAGCTGTAAACCCCACGAAAACAAAATTATCGGCGGCTCTACATATCAAACGCACTGTGGAGTGGTCAAAACACCAGATAACGTGTTTCTCGCGTTAAATAGCTCGAAAAGAGCGATATCGATGATTCTGCATACTCCGGACAGATGTCTCACCAATATTATCGCAGAAAATCCATATCTCAGCTAGAAACCTCACGAAAATCAAGAAGTCGCGGGTTCTGCATATCAAACGCACTGTGGAATGTTGAAAACACCAGAAAACTGGTTTTTTCGCATTAAATAGCTCGATAAGAGCGATCTATTTGATTCTGCATACTTCTGACAGAGGTCTCACCATTATTATCGTAGAAAATGCATATCTCAGCTGGAATCCCGACCGAAACGAAGATATCTCCGGTTCCTCATGTCTAACGTACTGTGGAGTGGTGAATACACCAGAAAACGTGTTTCGCGCTTTAAATAGCTCGAAAAGAGCGATCTAGATGATTCTGCATACTTCTCATAGATGAAACACCAAGATTATCGCAGAAAATGCATATCTCAGCTGGAAACACCACGAAAATCAAGATATCCCCGGTTCTGCATATCAGACGCACCGTGGAGTGGTGAAAACACCTGAAAACGTGTTACTTGCATTAACTAGCTCGAAAAGAGCGTTCTGGATGATTCTGCATACTTCTCATAGATGAAACACAAAGATTATCGCAGAAAATGCATATTTCAGCTGGAATGCCCCACGAAAACCAAGTTATCGGCGGCTCTACATTTAAAACGCACTGTGGAGTGGTCAAAACACCAGAAAACTTGTTTTTTCGCATTAAATAGCTCGAAACGAGCGATCCAGATGATTCTGCATACTTCTGACAGAGGTCTCACCAATTTTATCGTAGAAAATGCATATATCAGCTTGAAACCCGACCGAAACGAAGATATCTCCGGTTCTGCATGTCAAACGTACTGTGGAGTGGTGAATACACCAGAAAACGTGTTTCTCGCATTAAATAGCTCGAAAAGAGCGATCTAGATGATTCTGCATACTTCTGGCAGGAGACTCTCCAAGATTATCGCAGAAAATGCCTATCTCAACTGGAAACCCCACGAAAACCAGATATCGCCGGTTCTGCATATCAGACGCACTGTGGAATGTTGAAAACACCAGAAAACGAGTTTTTCGCACTAAATAGCACGAAAACAGCGATTTCTCTGATTCAGCAAACTTCTCACAGAAGAATATCCAATATTATCGCAGAAAATGCATATCTCAGCTAGAAACATCACGAAAATCAAGATGTCGCCGGTTCTGCATATCAAACGCACTGTGGAATGTTGAAAACACCAGAAAACTGGTTTTTCGCATTAAATAGCTCGATAAGAGCGATCTATTTGATTCTGCATACTTCCGACTGAAGTCTCACCAAGATTATGGCAGAAAATGCATATCTCAGATTGAAACCTCACGAAAACCAAGATATCTCCGGTTCTGCAAATCAAACGTACTGTGCAGTGGTGAAAACACCAGAAATCGTGTTTCTCGCATTAAGTAGCTCGAAAAGAGCGTTCTCGAAGATTCTGCATACTTCTGACAGAGGTCTCACCAATATTATCGTAGAAAATGCATACCTCAGCTTGAAACCCGACCGAAACGAAGATATCTCCGGTTCAGCATTTCTAACGTACTGTGGAGTGGTGAATACACCAGAAAACGTGTACCCCGCATTAAATAGCTCTAAAAGAGCGATATCGATGATTCTGCATACTTCGGACAGAAGTGTCACCAATATTATCGCAGAAAATGCATATCTCAGCTTGAAACCTCACGAAAATCAAGATGTCGCAGGTTCTGCATATCAAACGCACTGTGGAGTCGTGAAAACAACCACATAACGTGTTTCTCGCATTATATAGCTCGAAACGAGCGATCTAGATGATTCTGCATACTTCTGACTGAAGTCTCACAAATATTATCGCAGAAAATGCACATCTCAGCTAGAAACATCACGAAAATCAAGATGTCGCCGGTTCTGCATATCAAACGAACTGTGGTGTGGTGAAAACCCCAGAAAACGTGTTTCTCGCATTAAATAGCTCGAAAAGAGCGCTCTTGATGTTTCTGCATATTTCGGACAGATGTTTCACCAAGATTATCGTAGAACATGCATATCTCCACTTGAAACCCCACGAAAACCAAGATTTCGCTGGTTCTGCATATCAAACGCACTGTGGATTGCTGAAAACACCAGATAATGTGTTACTGGCATTAAATAGCTCGAAAAGTGCGGTCTCGATGTTTCTGCATACTTCGTACAGAAGTCTCACCATGATTATCGTAAAAAATGCATATCTCAGCTTGAAACCCCACGAAAACCAAGATATCTCCGGTTCTGCATATCAAACCAACTGCGGAGTGGTGAAAACACCAGATAACGTGTTTCTCGCATTAAATAGCTCGAAAAGAGCGATCTCGATGATTAAGCATACTTCGGACAGAAGTCTCACCAAGATTATCGCAGGAATTGCATATCTCAGCTTGAAACCACACGAAAACCAAGATATCGCTGGTTCTCCATATCAAACGCACTGTGGAGTGCTGAAAACACCAGATAACGTGTTTCTCGCATTAAATAGCTCGAAAAGTGCGATCTCGATGATTCTGCATACTTCGGACAGAAGTCTCACCATGATTATCGTAAAAAATGCATATCTCAGCTTGAAACCCCACGAAAACCAGGATATCGCTTGTTCTGCATATCAAACGCACTGTGGAGTGGAGAAAACACCAGATAACGTGTTTCTCGCATTAAATAGGTCGAAAAGAGCGATCTCGATGTTTCTGCATACTTCGGACAGAAGTCTCACCAAGATTATCGCTGAAAATGCATATCTCAGCTTGAAACCCCACGAAAACCAAGATATCGCTGGTTCTGCATATCAAACGCACTGTGGACTGGTGAAAACACCAGATAACGTGTTTCTCGCATTAACTAGCTCGAAAAGAGGGATCTCGATGATTAAGCATACTTCGGACAGAAGTCTCACCAAGATTATCGTAAAAAATGCATATCTCAGCTTGATACCCTACGACAGCCAAGATGTCGCCGGTTCTGCATATCCAACGAACTGTGGAGTGGTGAAAACCCCAGAAAACGTGTTTCTCGCATTAACTAGCTCGAAAAGAGGGATCTCGATGATTCTGCATACTTCTGACAGAAGACTCCCCAAGATTATCGCAGAAAATGCATGTCTCAGCTTGAAACCCGACGAAATCCAAGATGTCGCTGGTTCTGCATATCAAAGCCACTGTGGAGTGGTGAAAACAACCAGAGAACGTGTTTCTCGCATTAAATAGGTCGAAAAGGGAGATGCCGATGATTCTGCATACGTCTGACAGAAGTCTCACCAAGATTATCGCAGAAAATGCATATCTCAGCTTGAAACCCCTCGAAAACCAAGATATCACCTGTTCTGCATATCCAACGAACTGTGGAGTGGTGAAAACCCCAGAAAACGTGTTTCTCGCATAAAATAGCTCGAAAAGTACGATCTCGATGAATCTGCATACTTCGGACAGAAGTCTCACCTAGATTATCGCAGACAATGCATATCTCAGCTGGAAACACCACGAAAATCAAGATGTCGCCCGTTCTGCATATCAAACGCACTGCGGAGTGGTGAAAACAACCAGATATCGTGTTTCTCGCATTAAGTTGCTCGAAAAGGGCGATCTCGAAGATTCTGCATACTTCTGACAAAAGACTCACCAAGATTATCGCTGAAAATGCATATCTCAGCTTGAAATCTCACGAAAATCAAGATGTCGCCGGTTCTGCATATCAAACCCACTGTGGAGTGGTGAAAACAACCAGAGAACGTGTTTCTCGCATTAAATAGGTCGAAAAGGGAGATGCCGATGATTCTGCATACGTCTGACAGAAGTCTCACCAAGATTATCGCAGAAAATGCATATCTCAGCTTGAAACCCCTCGAAAACCAAGATATCACCTGTTCTGCATATCCAACGAACTGTGGAGTGGTGAAAACCCCAGAAAACGTGTTTCTCGCATAAAATAGCTCGAAAAGTACGATCTCGATGAATCTGCATACTTCGGACAGAAGTCTCACCTAGATTATCGCAGACAATGCATATCTCAGCTTGAAACCCCACGAAAGCCAAGATATCGCTGGTTCTGCATATAAAACGCACTGTGGAGTGCTGGAAACACCAGATAACGTGTTTCTCGCATTAACTAGCTCGAAAAGAGGGATCTCGATGATTCTGCATACTTCTGACAGAAGACTCACCAAGATTATCGCTGAAAATGCATGTCTCTGCTAGAAACCCCACGAAAACCAAGATATCTCCTGTTCTGCATATCCAACGAACTGTGGAGTGGTGAAAACACCAGAAAACTTGTTTTTTCGCATTAAATAGCTCGAAAAGAGCTATCTAGAAGATTCTGCATATTTCTGACTGAAGTCTCACCAAGATTATCGCAGAAAATGCATATCTCAGCTTGAAACCCGACGAAAACCAAACATCGCCTGTTCTGCATATCAAACCAACTGTGGAGTGGTGAAAACACCAGACAACGTGTTTCTCGCATTAAATTGATGAAAAGTGCGATCTCGATGATTCTGCATACTTCTAACAGAAGTCTCACCATGATTATCGCAGAAAATGCATATCTCTGCTAGAAACCCCACGAAAACCAAGATATCTCCTGTTCTGCATATCCAACGAACTGTGGAGTGGTGAAAACCCCAGAAAACGTGTTTCTCGCATTAACTAGCTCGAAAAGAGGGATCTCGATGATTCTGCATACTTCTGACAGAAGACTCACCAAGATTATCGCAGAAAATGCATGTCTCTGCTAGAAACCCTACGAAAACCAAGATATCTCCTGTTCTGCATATCCAACGAACTGTGGAGTGGTGAAAACCCCAGAAAACGTGTTTCTCGCATTAAATAGCTCGAAAATAGCGATCCCGATGATTCTGCATACTTCTGACAGAACTCTCACCAAGATTATGGTAGAAAATGCATATCTCAGCTTGATACCCTACGACAGCCAAGATGTCGCCGGTTCTGCATATCAAACGCACTATGGAGTGGTGAAAACACCAGATAACGTGTTTCTCGCATTAACTAGCTCGAAAAGAGGGAACTCGATGATTCTGCATACTTCTGACAGAAGACTCACCAAGATTATCGCAGAAAATGCATGTCTCAGCTTGAAACCCGACGAAATCCAAGATGTCGCTGGTTCCGCATATCAAACGCACTGTGGAGTGGTGAAAACACCAGATAACGTGTTTCTCGCATTAACTAGCTCGAAAAGAGGGAACTCGATGATTCTGCATACTTCTAACAGAAGTCTCACCATGATTATCGCAGAAAATGCATATCTCTGCTAGAAACCCCACGAAAACCAAGATATCTCCTGTTCTGCATATCCAACGAACTGTGGAGTGGTGAAAACCCCAGAAAACGTGTTTCTCGCATTAACTAGCTCGAAAAGAGGGATCTCGATGATTCTGCATACTTCTGACAGAACTCTCACCAAGATTATGGTAGAAAATGCATATCTCAGCTTGATACCCTACGACAGCCAAGATGTCGCCGGTTCTGCATATCAAACGCACTGTGGAGTGGTGAAAACAACCAGATATCGTGTTTCCCGCATTAAGTTGCTCGAAAAGAGCGATCTCGAAGATTGTGCATACCTCTGACAAAAGACTCACCAAGATTATCGCTGAAAATGCATATCTCAGCTTGAAACCTCACGAAAATCAAGATGTCGCCGGTTCTGCATATCAAACCCACTGTGGAGTGGTGAAAACAACCAGAGAACGTGTTTCTCGCATTAAATAGGTCGAAAAGGGAGATGCCGATGATTCTGCATACGTCTGACAGAAGTCTCACCAAGATTATCGCAGAAAATGCATATCTCAGCTGGAAACACCACGAAAATCAAGATATCGCCGGTTCTGCATATCAATCGCACTCTGGAGTGGTGAAAACAACCAGAGAACGTGTTTCTCGCATTAAATAGGTCGAAAAGGGAGATGCCGATGATTCTGCATACTTCTGACAGAAGTCTCACCAAGATTATCATAGAATGTGCATATCTCAGATTGAACCCCCACGAAAACCAAGATATCGCTGGTTCTGAATATCAAACGCACTGTGGAGTGGTGAAAACACCAGATAACGTGTTTTTCGCATTAAATAGGTCGAAAAGAGCGATCTCGATGTTTCTGCATACTTCGGACAGAAGTCTCTCCAAGTTTATCGCAGCAAATGCATATCTCAGCTTGAAACCCCTCGAAAACCAAGATATCACCTGTTCTGCATATCCAACGAACTGTGGAGTGGTGAAAACCCCAGAAAACGTGTTTCTCGCATAAAATGGCTCGAAAAGTACGATCTCGATGATTCTGCATACTTCGGACAGAAGTCTCACCTAGATTATCGCAGACAATGCATATCTCAGCTTGAAACCCCACGAAAGCCAAGATATCGCTGGTTCTGCATATAAAACGCACTGTGGAGTGCTGGAAACACCAGATAACGTGTTTCTCACATTAAATAGCTCGAATAGAGCGATCTCGATGATTAAGCATACTTCGGACAGAAGTCTCACCAAGATTATCGTAAAAAATGCATATCTCAGCTTGAAACCCCACGAAAACCAAGATATCGCTGGTACTGCATATCAAAGGCACTGTGTAGTGGTGAAAAAACCAGATAACGTATTTCTCGCATTAAATTGATTGAAAAGTTCGATCTCGATGATTCTGCATACTTCTAACAGAAGTCTCACCATGATTATCGCAGAAAATGCATATCTCTGCTAGAAACCCCACGAAAACCAAGATATCTCCTGTTCTGCATATCCAACGAACTGTGGAGTGGTGAAAACCCCAGAAAACGTGTTTCTCGCATAAACTAGCTCGAAAAGAGGGATCTCGATGATTCTGCATACTTCTGACAGAAGACTCACCAAGATTATCGCAGAAAATGCATGTCTCTGCTAGAAACCCTACGAAAACCAAGATATCTCCTGTTCTGCATATCCAACGAACTGTGGAGTGGTGAAAACCCCAGAAAACGTGTTTCTCGCATTAAATAGCTCGAAAATAGCGATCCCGATGATTCTGCATACTTCTGACAGAACTCTCACCAAGATTATGGTAGAAAATGCATATCTCAGCTTGATACCCTTCGACAGCCAAGATGTCGCCGGTTCTGCATATCAAACGCACTGTGGAGTGGTGAAAACACCAGATAACGTGTTTCTCGCATTAACTTGCTCGAAAAGAGGGACCTCGATGATTCTGCATACTTCTGACAGAAGTCTCACCAAGATTATCGCAGAAAATGCATATCTGAGCTTGAAGCCCCACGAAAACCAAGATATCGTCCGTTCTGCATATCATACGCACTGTGGAGTGGTGAAAACAACCAGATATCGTGTTTCCCGCATTAAGTTGCTCGAAAAGAGCGATCTCGAAGATTGTGCATACCTCTGACAAAAGACTCACCAAGATTATCGCTGAAAGTGCATATCTCAGCTTGAAACCTCACGAAAATCAAGATGTCGCCGGTTCTGCATATCAAACCCACTGTGGAGTGGTGAAAACAACCAGAGAACGTGTTTCTCGCATTAAATAGGTCGAAAAGGGAGATGCCGATGATTCTGCATACGTCTGACAGAAGTCTCACCAAGATTATCGCAGAAAATGCATATCTCAGCTGGAAACACCACGAAAATCAAGATATCGCCGGTTCTGCATATCAATCGCACTCTGGAGTGGTGAAAACAACCAGAGAACGTGTTTCTCGCATTAAATAGGTCGAAAAGGGAGATGCCGATGATTCTGCATACTTCTGACAGAAGTCTCACCAAGATTATCATAGAATGTGCATATCTCAGATTGAACCCCCACGAAAACCAAGATAGCGCTGGTTCTGCATATCAAACGCACTGTGGAGTGGTGAAAACACCAGATAACGTGTTTCTCGCATTAATTAGGTCGAAAAGAGCGATCTCGATGTTTCTGCATACTTCGGACAGAGGTCTCACCAAGATTATCGCAGAAAATGCATATCTCAGCTTGAAACCCCACGAAAACCCAGATATCGCCGGTTCTGCATATCAAACGCACTTTGGGGTGGTGAAAACACCAGATAAGGTTTTTCTCGCATTAACTAGCTCGAAAAGTGCGATCTCGATGATTCAGCATACTTCGGACAGAAGTCTCACCAAGATTATCGTAAAAAATGCATATCTCAGCTTGAAACCCCACGAAAACCAAGATATCGCTGGTACTGCATATCAAAGGCACTGTGTAGTGGTGAAAAAACCAGATAACGTGTTTCTCGCAATAAATAGCTCGAAAAGAGCGATCTCGATGATTCTGCATACTTCGGACAGAAGTCTCACCTAGATTATCGCAGACAATGCATATCTCAGCTTGAAACCCCACGAAAGCCAAGATATCGCTGGTTCTGCATATAAAACGCACTGTGGAGTGCTGGAAACACCAGATAACGTGTTTCTCACATTAAATAGCTCGAATAGAGCGATCTCGATGATTAAGCATACTTCGGACAGAAGTCTCACCAAGATTATCGTAAAAAATGCATATCTCAGCTTGAAACCCCACGAAAACCAAGATAGCGCTGGTACTGCATATCAAAGGCACTGTGTAGTGGTGAAAAAACCAGATAACGTGTTTCTCGCATTAAATTGATTGAAAAGTGCGATCTCGATGATTCTGCATACTTCTAACAGAAGTCTCACCATGATTATCGCAGAAAATGCATATCTCTGCTAGAAACCCCACGAAAACCAAGATATCTCCTGTTCTGCATATCCAACGAACTGTGGAGTGGTGAAAACCCCAGAAAACGTGTTTCTCGCATTAACTAGCTCGAAAAGAGGGATCTCGATGATTCTGCATACTTCTGACAGAAGACTCACCAAGATTATCGCAGAAAATGCATGTCTCTGCTAGAAACCCTACGAAAACCAAGATATCTCCTGTTCTGCATACCCAACGAACTGTGGAGTGGTGAAAACCCCAGAAAACGTGTTTCTCGCATTAAATAGCTCGAAAATAGCGATCCCGATGATTCTGCATACTTCTGACAGAACTCTCACCAAGATTATGGTAGAAAATGCATATCTCAGCTTGATACCCTTCGACAGCCAAGATGTCGCCGGTTCTGCATATCAAACGCACTGTGGAGTGGTGAAAACACCAGATAACGTGTTTCTCGCATTAACTTGCTCGAAAAGAGGGACCTCGATGATTCTGCATACTTCTGACAGAAGACTCACCAAGATTATCGCAGAAAATGCATGTCTCAGCTTGAAACCCGACGAAATCCAAGATGTCGCTGGTTCCGCATATCAAACGCACTGTGGAGTGGTGAAAACACCAATTAACGTGTTTCTCGCATTAAATAGCTCGAAAAGAGGGATCTCGATGATTCTGCATACTTCTGACAGAAGACTCACCAAGATTATCGCAGAAAATGCATATCTCAGCTGGAAACACCACGAAAATCAAGATGTCGCCCGTTCTGCATATCAAACACACTGTGGAGTGGTGAAAACAACCAGATATCGTGTTTCCCGCATTAAGTTGCTCGAAAAGAGCGATCTCGAAGATTCTGCATACTTCTGACAAAAGACTCACCAAGATTATCGCTGAAAATGCATATCTCAGCTTGAAATCTCACGAAAATCAAGATGTCGCCGGTTCTGCATATCAAACCCACTGTGGAGTGGTGAAAACAACCAAAGAACGTGTTTCTCGCATTAAATAGGTCGAAAAGGGAGATGCCGATGATTCTGCATACGTCTGACAGAAGTCTCACCAGGATTATCGCAGAAAATGCATATCTCAGCTGGAAACACCACGAAAATCAAGATATCGCCGGTTCTGCATATCAAACGCACTGTGGAGTGGTGAAAACAACCAGTGAACGTGTTTCTCGCATTAAATAGGTCGAAAAGGGAGATGCCGATGATTCTGCATACTTCTGACAGAAGTCTCACCAAGATTATCATAGAATGTGCATATCTCAGATTGAACCCCGACGAAATCCAAGATGTCGCCGGTTCTGAATATCAAACGGACTGTGGTGTGGTGAAAACACCAGAAAACTTGTTTTTTCGCATTAGATAGCTCGAAACGGGCGATCTAGATGATTCTGCATACTTCTAACAGAAGTCTCACCAAGCTTATCGCAGAAAATGCATACCTCAGCTTGAAATCTCACGAAAATCAAGATGTCGCCGCTTCTGCATATCAAACGCACTGTGGAGTGGTGAAAACAACCAGATAACGTGTTTCTCGAATTAAATAGCTCGAAAAGAACGATCTAGATTATTCTGCATACTTCTGACAGAAGTCTCACCAAGATCATCGTAGAAAATGCATATCTCAGCTTGAACCCCGACGAAATCCAAGATGTCGCCGGTACTGCATGTCAAACGCACTGTGGAGTGGTGAAAACACCAGATAACGTGTATCTCGCATTAAGTAGCTCGAGAAGAGCGATCTCGAAGATTCTGCATCCTTCTGAGAGAAGTCTCACCAAGCTTATCGTAGAAAATGCATATCTCAGCTTGAAACCCCACGAAAACTGAGGTATCACTGGTTCTGCATATCAAACGCACTGTGGAGTGCTGAAAACACCAGATAACGTTTTGTCGCATTAAATAGTTCGAATAGAGCGATCTCGATGATTAAGCATACTTCGGACAGAAGTCTCACCAAGATTATCGTAAAAAGTGCATATCTCAGCTTGAAACCCCACGAAAACCAAGATATCACCTGTTCTGCATATCCAACGAACTGTGGTGTGGTGAAAACCCCAGAAAACGTGTTTCTCGCATTAAATAGCTCGAAAAGTACGATCTCGATGACTCTGCATACTTCGGACAGAAGCCTCACCAAGATTATCGCATAAAATGCATATCTGAGCTTGAAACCCCACGAAAACCAGGATATCGTCGGTTCTGCATATCATACGCACTGTTGAGTGCTGAAAACACCAGATATCGTGTTTCTCGCATTAAATAGCTCGAAAAGTGCGATCTCGATGATTCTGCATACTTCGGACAGTAGTCTCACCATGATTATCGTAAAAAATGCATATCTCAGCTTGAAACCCCACGAAAACCAAGATATCGCCGGTTCTGCATATCAAACGCACTGTGGGGTGGTGAAAACACCAGATAAGGTTTTTCTCGCATTAACTAGCTCGAAAAGTGCGATCTCGATGATTCAGCATATTTCGGACAGAAGTCTCTCCAAGTTTATCGCAGAAAATGCATATCTCAGCTTGATACCCCTCGAAACCCAACATATCACCTGTTCTGCATATCCAACGAACTGTGGTGTGGTGAAAACACCAGATATCGTGTTTCTCGCATTAAATAGCTCGAAAAGAGCGATCTCGATGATTCTGCATACTTCGGACAGTAGTCTCACCATGATTATCGTAAAAAATGCATATCTCAGCTTGAAACCCCACGAAAACAGAGATATCGCTGGTTCTGCATATCAAACGCACTGTGGAGTGCTGAAAACACCAGATAACGTTTTGTCGCATTAAATAGTTCGAATAGAGCGATCTCGATGATTCTGCATACTTCGGACAGAAGTCTCACCAAGATTATCGCAGAAAATGCATATCTCAGCTGGACACACCACGAAAATCAAGATATCGCCGATTCTGCATGTCAAACGTACTGTGGAGTGGTGAATACACCAGAAAACGTGTTTCTCGCATTAAATAGCTCGAAAAGAGCGATCTAGATGATTCTGCATACTTCTGACAGAAGTCTCACCAAGATTATCATAGAATGTGCATATCTCAGATTGAACCCCGACGAAATCCAAGATGTCGCCGGTTCTGCATATCAAACGAACTGTGGTGTGGTGAAAACCCCAGAAAACGTGTTTCTCGCATTAAATAGCTCGAAAAGTACGATCTCGATGACTCTGCATACTTCGGACAGAAGCCTCACCAAGATTATCGCAGAAAATGCATATCTGAGCTTGAAACCCCACGAAAACCAGGATATCGTCGGTTCTGCATATCATACGCACTGTTGAGTGCTGAAAACACCAGATATCGTGTTTCTCGCATTAAATAGCTCGAAAAGTGCGATCTCGCTGATTCTGCATACTTCGGACAGTAGTCTCACCATGATTATCGTAAAAAATGCATATCTCATCTTGAAACCCCACGAAAACCAAGATATCGCCGGTTCTGCATATCAAACGCACTGTGGGGTGGTGAAAACACCAGATAAGGTTTTTCTCGCATTAACTAGCTCGAAAAGTGCGATCTCGATGATTCAGCATACTTCGGACAGAAGTCTCTCCAAGTTTATCGCAGAAAATGCATATCTCAGCTTGATACCCCTCGAAACCCAAGATATCACCTGTTCTGCATATCCAACGAACTGTGGTGTGGTGAAAACCCCAGAAAACGTGTTTCTCGCATTAAATAGCACGAAAAGAGCGATCCCGATGATTCTGCATACTTCTGACAGAAGTCTCACCAAGATTATTTTAGAAAATGCATATCTCAGCTTGATAGCCTACGACAGCCAAGATGGCGCCGGTTCTGCATATCAAACGCACTGTGGAGTGGTGAAAACACCAGATAACGTGATTCTCGCATTAACTAGCTCGAAAAGAAGAATCTCGATGATTCTGCATACTTCTGACAGAAGACTCACCAAGATTATCGCACAAAATGCATGTCTCAGCTTGAAACCCGACGAAATCCAAGATGTCGCTGGTTCCGCATATCAAACGCACTGTGGAGTGGTGAAAACACCAATTAACGTGTTTCTCGCATTAAATAGCTCGAAAAGAGGGATCTCGATGATTCTGCATACTTCTGACAGAAGACTCACCAAGATTATCGCAGAAAATGCATATCTCAGCTGGAAACACCACGAAAATCATGATGTCGCCCGTTCTGCATTTCAAACGCACTGTGGAGTGGTGAAAACAACCAGATATCGTGTTTCTCGCATTAAGTTGCTCGAAAAGAGCGATCTCGAAGATTCTGCATACTTCTGACAAAAGACTCACCAAAATTATCGCTGAAAATGCATATCTCAGCTTGAAACCTCACGAAAATCAAGATGTCGCCGGTTCTGCATATCAAACCCACTGTGGAGTGGTGAAAACAACCAGAGAACGTGTTTCTCGCATTAAATAGCTCGAAACGAGCGATCTCGATGATTAAGCATACTTCGGACAGTAGTCTCACCAAGATTATCGTAGAAAATGCATATCTCAGCTTGAAACCCCACGAAAGCCAAGATATCGCTGGTTCTGCATATCAAACGCACTGTGGAGTGGTGAAAACACCGGATAAGGTTTTTCTCGCATTAACTAGCTCGAAAAGAGCGATCTCGATGTTTCAGCATACTTCGAACTGATGTCTCACAAAGCTTATCGTAGAAAATGCATATCTCAGCTTGAAACCCGACGAAAACCAAAATATCTCCGGTTCTGCATATCCAACGCACTGTGGAGTGGTGAAAACACCAGATAACGTGTTTCCGCATTAATTAGCTCGAAACGAGCGATCTCGATGATTCTGCATACTTCGGACAAGAGTCTCAACAAGATTATCGCAGAAAATGCATATTTCAGCTTGAAACCCTACGAAAACCAAGATATCTACTGTTCTGCATATCAAACGCACTGTGGAGTGGTGAAAACACCAGATAACGTGTTTCTCGCACTAACTAGCTCGAAAAGAGCGATCTCGATGATTCAGCATACCTCGGACCGAAGTCTCACAAAGATTATCGTAAAAAATGCATATCTCAGCTTGAAAACCCAACGAAAGCCAAGATATCGCTGGTTCTGCATATCAAACGTACTTTGGTGTGGTGAAAACACCGGATAAGGTTTTTCTCGCATTAACTAGCTCGAAAAGAGCGATCTCGATGTTTCAGCATACTTCGGACAGAAGTCTCACCAAGATTACCGCAGAAAACGCATATCTCAGCTTGAAACCCGACGAAAACCAAAATATCTCCGGTTCTGCATATCCAACGCACTGTGGAGTGGTGAAAACCACAGAAAACGTGTTTCTCGCATTAAATAGCTCGAATAGAGCGATCTCGAAGATTCTTCATACTTCGGACAGAAGTCTCACCAAGATTATCGTAGAAAATGCATATCTCAGCTTGAAACCCGACGAAAACCGAGTTATCTCCGGTTCTGCACATTAAACGTACCGTGGAGTGGTGAAAACACAGGATAAGGTTTTTCTCGCATTAACTAGCTCGAAAAGAGCAATCTCGATGTTTCAGCATACTTCGGACAGAAGTCTCACCAAGATTATCGCAGAAAACGCATATCTCAGCTTGAAACCCCACGAAAACCAAGATATCGCCGGTTCTGCATATCAAACGCACTGTGGAGTGGTGAAAACACCGGATAAGGTTTTTCTGGCATTAACTAGCTCGAAAAGAGCGATCTCGATGTTTCAGCATACTTCGGACAGTAGTCTCACCAAGATTATCGTAAAAAATGCATATCTCAGCTTGAAACCCCACGAAAGCCAAGATATTGCTGGTTCTGCATATCAAACGCACTGTGGAGTGGTGAAAACACCGGATAAGGTTTTTCTCGCATTAACTAGCTCGAAAAGAGCGATCTCGATGTTTCAGCATACTTCGGACAGAAGTCTCACCAAGATTATCGCAGAAAACGCATATCTCAGCTTGAAACCCCACGAAAACCAAGATATCGCCGGTTCTGCATATCAATCCAACTGTGGAGTGGTGAAAACACAAGATAACGTGTTTCTCGCATTAAATAGCTCGAAACGAGCGATCTCGATGATTAAGCATACTTCGGACAGTAGTCTCACCAAGATTATCGTAAAAAATGCATATCTCAGCTTGAAACCCCACGAAAGCCAAGATATCGCTGGTTCTGCATATCAAACGCACTGTGGAGTGGTGATAACACCGGATAAGGTTTTTCTCGCATTAACTAGCTCGAAAAGAGCGATCTCGATGTTTCAGCATACTTCGGACAGAAGTCTCACCAAGATTATCGCAGAAAATGCATATCTCAGCTTGGAACCCCACGAAAACCAAGAATTCGCCGGTTCTGCATATCATACGCACTGTGGAGTGGTGAAAACACCAGATAACGTGTTTCTCGCATTAAATAGCTCGAAACGAGCGATCTCGATGATTCTGCATACATCGGACAGAAGTCTCACCAAGATTATCGCAGAAAACGCATATCTCAGCTTGAAATCCCACGAAAACCAAGATATCTACTGTTCTGCATATCAAACGCACTGTAGAGTGGTGAAAACACCAGAAAACGTGTTTCGCGCATTAAGTAGCTCGAAAAGAGAGTTCTCGAATATTCGTCATACTTCTGACAGAAGTCTCACCAGGATTATCGTAGAAAATGCATATCTCAGCTTGAAACCCGACCGAAACCAAGATATCTCCGGTTCTGCATGTCAAACGTACTGTGGAGTGGTGAAAACACCAGAAAACGTGTTTCGTGCATGAAGTAGCTCGAAAAGAGCGATCCCGATGATTCTGCATACTTCGGACAGATGATTCACCAAGCTTATCGTAGAAAATGCATATCTCAGCTTGAAACCCCATGAAAACCAAGATATCGCCGGTTCTGCATATCAATCCAACTGTGGAGTGGTGAAAACACAAGATAACGTGTTTCTCGCATTAAATAGCTCGAAACGAGCGATCTCGATGATTAAGCATACTTCGGACAGTAGTCTCAACAAGATTATCGTAGAAAATGCATATCTCAACTTGAAACCCGACGAAAACCGAGTTATCTCCGGTTCTGCATATCATACGCACTGTGGAGTGGTGAAAACACCAGATAACGTGTTTCTCGCATTAAATAGCTCGAAACGAGCGATCTCGATGATTCTGCATACATCGGACAGAAGTCTCACCAAGATTATCGCAGAAAATGCAGATCTCAGCTTGAAATCGCACGAAAACCAAGATATCTACTGTTCTGCATATCAAACGCACTGTAGAGTGGTGAAAACACCAGAAAACGTGTTTCGCGCATTAAGTAGCTCGAAAAGAGAGTTCTCGAATATTCGGCATACTTCTGACAGATGATTCACCAAGATTATCGTAGAAAATGCATATCTCAGCTTGAAACCCGACGAAAACCAAAATATCTCCGGTTCTGCATAGCCAACGCACTGTGGAGTGGTGAAAACACCAGATAACGTGTTTCTCGCATTAAATAGCTCGAAACGAGCGATCTCGATGATTCTGCATACATCGGACAGAAGTCTCACCAAGATTATCGCAGAAAATGCATATCTCAGCTTGAAACCCTACGAAAACCAAGATATCTACTGTTCTGCATATCAAACGCACTGTGGAGTGGTGAAAACACCAGATAACGTGTTTCTCGCATTAAATAGCTCGAAACGAGCGATCTCGATGATTCTGCATACATCGGACAGAAGTCTCACCAAGATTATCGCAGAAAATGCATATCTCAGCTTGAAACCCTACGAAAACCAAGATATCTACTGTTCTGCATATCAAACGCACTGTGGAGTGGTGAAAACACCAGATAACGTGTTTCTCGCATTAAATAGCTCGAAAGGAGCTCTCTCGATGTTTCTGCATACTTCGGACAGATGTTTCACCAAGATTATCGTAGAAAATGCATATCTCTGCTTGAAACCCCACGAAAACCAAAATATCGCCGGTTCAGCATATCAAACGCACTGTGGAGTGGTGAAAACACCAGATAACGTGTTTCTCGCATTAAATAGCTCGAAAAGTGCGATCTCGATGATTCTGCATACTTCTAACAGAAGTCTCACCATGTTTATCGCAGAAAATGCATATCTCTGCTTGAAACCCCACGAAAACCAAGATATCGCCGGTTCTGCATATCAAACGCACTGTGAAGAGGTGAAAACACCAGATAACGTGTTTCTCGCATTGAATAGCTCGAAAGGATCGACCTCGATGATTCTGCATACTTCGGACAGAAGTCTCACCAAAATTATCGAAGAAAATGCATATCTCAGCTTGAAACCAAACGAAAACCAAGATATCGCTGTGTTCAGCATATCAAACGCACTGTGGAGTGGAGTAAACCCCAGAAAACGTGTTTCTCGCATTAAATAGCTCGAATGGAGCGATCTCGATGATTCTTCATACTTCGGACAGAAGTCTCACCAAGATTATCGTAAAAAATGCATATCTCAGCTTGAAACCCCACGAAAGCCAAGATATCGCTGGTTCTGCATATCAAACGCACTGTGGAGTGGTGAAAACACCGGATAAGGTTTTTCTCGCATTAAGTAGCTCGAGAAGAGCGATCTCGATGATTAAGCATACTTCGGACAGAAGTCTCACCAAGATTATCGTAAAAAGTGCATATCTCAGCTTGAAACCCCACGAAAACCAAGATATCACCTGTTCTGCATATCCAACGAACTGTGGTGTGGTGAAAACCCCAGAAAACGTGTTTCTCGCATTAAATAGCTCGAAAAGTACGATCTCGATGACTCTGCATACTTCGGACAGAAGCCTCACCAAGATTATCGCATAAAATGCATATCTGAGCTTGAAACCCCACGAAAACCAGGATATCGTCGGTTCTGCATATCATACGCAAGTTGAGTGCAGAAAACACCAGATATCGTGTTTCTCGCATTAAATAGCTCGAAAAGTGCGATCTCGATGATTCTGCATACTTCGGACAGTAGTCTCACCATGATTATCGTAAAAAATGCATATCTCAGCTTGAAACCCCACGAAAACCAAGATATCGCCGGTTCTGCATATCAAACGCACTGTGGGGTGGTGAAAACACCAGATAAGGTTTTTCTCGCATTAACTAGCTCGAAAAGTGCGATCTCGATGATTCAGCATATTTCGGACAGAAGTCTCTCCAAGTTTATCGCAGAAAATGCATATCTCAGCTTGATACCCCTCGAAACCCAACATATCACCTGTTCTGCATATCCAACGAACTGTGGTGTGGTGAAAACACCAGATATCGTGTTTCTCGCATTAAATAGCTCGAAAAGAGCGATCTCGATGATTCTGCATACTTCGGACAGTAGTCTCACCATGATTATCGTAAAAAATGCATATCTCAGCTTGAAACCCCACGAAAACAGAGATATCGCTGGTTCTGCATATCAAACGCACTGTGGAGTGCTGAAAACACCAGATAACGTTTTGTCGCATTAAATAGTTCGAATAGAGCGATCTCGATGATTCTGCATACTTCGGACAGAAGTCTCATCAAGATTATCGTAAAAAATGCATATCTCAGCTTGAAACCCCACGAAAACCAAGATATCGCTGGTACTGCATATCAAACCCACTGTGGAGTGGTTAAAACACCAGATAAGGTTTTTCTCGCATTAACTAGCTCGAAAAGTGCGATCTCGATGATTCAGCATACTTCGGACAGAAGTCTCTCGAAGTTTATCGCAGAAAATGCATATCTCAGCTTGAAACCCCTCGAAACCCAAGATATCACCTGTTCTGCATATCCAACGAACTGTGGTGTGGTGAAAACCCCAGAAAACGTGTTTCTCGCATTAAATAGCTCGAAAAGAGCGATCTCGATGATTCTGCACACTTCGGTCAGAAGTCTCACCAAGATTATCGCAGACAATGCATATCTCAGCTTGAAACCCCACGAAAACCAAGATATCGCCGGTTCTGCATATCATACGCACTGTGGAGTGCTGAAAACACCAGATATCGTGTTTCTCGCATCAAATATCTCGAAAAGTGCGATCTCGATGATTCTGCATACTTCGGACAGTAGTCTCACCATGATTATCGTAAAAAATGCATATCTCAGCTTGAAACCCCACGAAAACCAAGATATCGCTGGTTCTGCATATCAAACGCACTGTGGAGTGGTGAAAACACCAGATAACGTGTTTCTCGCATTAAATAGGTCGAAAAGAGCGATCTCGATGTTTCTGCATACTTCGGACAGAGGTCTCACCAAGATTATCGCAGAAAATGCATATCTCAGCTTGAAACCCCACGAAAACCCAGATATCGCCGGTTCTGCATATCAAACGCACTGTGGGGTGGTGAAAACACCAGATAAGGTTTTTCGCGCATTAACTAGCTCGAAAAGTGCGATCACGATGATTCAGCATACTTCGGACAGAAGTCTCTCCAAGTTTATCGCAGAAAATGCATATCTCAGCTTGAAACCCCTCGAAAACCAAGATATCACCTGTTCTGCATATCCAACAAATTGTGGTGTGGTGAAAACCCCAGAAAACGTGTTTCTCGCATTAAATAGCTCGAAAAGAGCGATCTCGATGATTCTGCACACTTCGGACAGAAGTCTCACCAAGATTATCGCAGAAAATGCATATCTCAGCTGGACACACCACGAAAATCAAGATATCGCCGATTCTGCATGTCAAACGTACTGTGGAGTGGTGAATACACCAGAAAACGTGTTTCTCGCATTAAATAGCTCGAAAAGAGCGATCTAGATGATTCTGCATACTTCTGACAGAAGTCTCACCAAGATTATCATAGAATGTGCATATCTCAGATTGAACCCCGACGAAATCCAAGATGTCGCCGGTTCTGCATATCAAACGGACTGTGGTGTGGTGAAAACACCAGAAAACTTGTTTTTTCGCATTAGATAGCTCGAAACGGGCGAATCTAGATGAATCTGCATACTTCTAACAGAAGTCTCACCAAGCTTATCGCAGAAAATGCATACCTCAGGTTTGAAATCTCACGAAAATCAAGATGTCGCCGCTTCTGCATATCAAACGCACTGTGGAGTGGTGAAAACAACCAGATAACGTGTTTCTCGAATTAAATAGCTCGAAAAGAACGATCTAGATTATTCTGCATACTTCTGACAAAAGTCTCACCAAGATTATCGTAAAAAGTGCATATCTCAGCTTGAAACCCCACGAAAACCAAGATATCACCTGTTCTGCATATCCAACGAACTGTGGTGTGGTGAAAACCCCAGAAAACGTGTTTCTCGCATTAAATAGCTCGAAAAGTACGATCTCGATGACTCTGCATACTTCGGACAGAAGCCTCACCAAGATTATCGCAGAAAATGCATATCTGAGCTTGAAACCCCACGAAAACCAGGATATCGTCGGTTCTGCATATCATACGCACTGTTGAGTGCTGAAAACACCAGATATCGTGTTTCTCGCATTAACTAGCTCGAAAAGTGCGATCTCGATGATTCAGCATACTTCGGACAGAAGTCTCTCCAAGTTTATCGCAGAAAATGCATATCTCAGCTTGATACCCCTCGAAACCCAAGATATCACCTGTTCTGCATATCCAACGAACTGTGGTGTGGTGAAAACCCCAGAAAACGTGTTTCTCGCATTAAATAGCACGAAAAGAGCGATCCCGATGATTCTGCATACTTCTGACAGAAGTCTCACCAAGATTATTTTAGAAAATGCATATCTCAGCTTGATAGCCTACGACAGCCAAGATGGCGCCGGTTCTGCATATCAAACGCACTGTGGAGTGGTGAAAACACCAGATAACGTGATTCTCGCATTAACTAGCTCGAAAAGAAGAATCTCGATGATTCTGCATACTTCTGACAGAAGACTCACCAAGATTATCGCACAGAATGCATGTCTCAGCTTGAAACCCGACGAAATCCAAGATGTCGCTGGTTCCGCATATCAAACGCACTGTGGAGTGGTGAAAACACCAATTAACGTGTTTCTCGCATTAAATAGCTCGAAAAGAGGGATCTCGATGATTCTGCATACTTCTGACAGAAGACTCACCAAGATTATCGCAGAAAATGCATATCTCAGCTGGAAACACCACGAAAATCATGATGTCGCCCGTTCTGCATTTCAAACGCACTGTGGAGTGGTGAAAACAACCAGATATCGTGTTTCTCGCATTAAGTTGCTCGAAAAGAGCGATCTCGAAGATTCTGCATACTTCTGACAAAAGACTCACCAAAATTATCGCTGAAAATGCATATCTCAGCTTGAAACCTCACGAAAATCAAGATGTCGCCGGTTCTGCATATCAAACCCACTGTGGAGTGGTGAAAACAACCAGAGAACGTGTTTCTCGCATTAAATAGCTCGAAACGAGCGATCTCGATGATTAAGCATACTTCGGACAGTAGTCTCACCAAGATTATCGTAGAAAATGCATATCTCAGCTTGAAACCCCACGAAAGCCAAGATATCGCTGGTTCTGCATATCAAACGCACTGTGGAGTGGTGAAAACACCGGATAAGGTTTTTCTCGCATTAACTAGCTCGAAAAGAGCGATCTCGATGTTTCAGCATACTTCGAACTGATGTCTCACAAAGCTTATCGTAGAAAATGCATATCTCAGCTTGAAACCCGACGAAAACCAAAATATCTCCGGTTCTGCATATCCAACGCACTGTGGAGTGGTGAAAACACCAGATAACGTGTTTCCGCATTAATTAGCTCGAAACGAGCGATCTCGATGATTCTGCATACTTCGGACAAGAGTCTCAACAAGATTATCGCAGAAAATGCATATTTCAGCTTGAAACCCTACGAAAACCAAGATATCTACTGTTCTGCATATCAAACGCACTGTGGAGTGGTGAAAACACCAGATAACGTGTTTCTCGCACTAACTAGCTCGAAAAGAGCGATCTCGATGATTCAGCATACCTCGGACCGAAGTCTCACAAAGATTATCGTAAAAAATGCATATCTCAGCTTGAAAACCCAACGAAAGCCAAGATATCGCTGGTTCTGCATATCAAACGTACTTTGGTGTGGTGAAAACACCGGATAAGGTTTTTCTCGCATTAACTAGCTCGAAAAGAGCGATCTCGATGTTTCAGCATACTTCGGACAGAAGTCTCACCAAGATTACCGCAGAAAACGCATATCTCAGCTTGAAACCCTACGAAAACCAAGATATCTACTGTTCTGCATATCAAACGCACTGTGGAGTGGTGAAAACACCAGATAACGTGTTTCTCGCATTAAATAGCTCGAAAGGAGCTCTCTCGATGTTTCTGCATACTTCGGACAGATGTTTCACCAAGATTATCGTAGAAAATGCATATCTCTGCTTGAAACCCCACGAAAACCAAAATATCGCCGGTTCAGCATATCAAACGCACTGTGGAGTGGTGAAAACACCAGATAACGTGTTTCTCGCATTAAATAGCTCGAAAAGTGCGATCTCGATGATTCTGCATACTTCTAACAGAAGTCTCACCATGTTTATCGCAGAAAATGCATATCTCTGCTTGAAACCCCACGAAAACCAAGATATCGCCGGTTCTGCATATCAAACGCACTGTGAAGAGGTGAAAACACCAGATAACGTGTTTCTCGCATTGAATAGCTCGAAAGGATCGACCTCGATGATTCTGCATACTTCGGACAGAAGTCTCACCAAAATTATCGAAGAAAATGCATATCTCAGCTTGAAACCAAACGAAAACCAAGATATCGCTGTGTTCAGCATATCAAACGCACTGTGGAGTGGAGTAAACCCCAGAAAACGTGTTTCTCGCATTAAATAGCTCGAATGGATCGATCTCGATGATTCTTCATACTTCGGACAGAAGTCTCACCAAGATTATCGTAAAAAATGCATATCTCAGCTTGAAACCCCACGAAAGCCAAGATATCGCTGGTTCTGCATATCAAACGCACTGTGGAGTGGTGAAAACACCGGATAAGGTTTTTCTCGCATTAACTAGCTCGAGAAGAGCGATCTCGATGTTTCAGCATACTTCGGACAGAAGTCTCACCAAGCTTATCGTAGTAAATGCATATCTCAGCTTGAAACCCGACGAAAACCAAAATATCTCCGGTTCTGCACATTAAACGTACCGTGGAGTGGTGAAAACACCGGATAAGGTTTTTCTCGCATTAACTAGCTCGAAAAGAGCGATCTCGATGTTTCAGCATACTTCAGACAGAAGTCTCACCAAGATTACCGCAGAAAACGCATATCTCAGCTTGAAACCCGACGAAAACCAAAATATCTCCGGTTCTGCATATCCAACGCACTGTGGAGTGGTGAAAACCACAGAAAACGTGTTTCTCGCATTAAATAGCTCGAATAGAGCGATCTCGAAGATTCTTCATACTTCGGACAGAAGTCTCACCAAGATTATCGTAGAAAATGCATATCTCAACTTGAAACCCGACGAAAACCGAGTTATCTCCGGTTCTGCACATTAAACGTACCGTGGAGTGGTGAAAACACCGGATAAGGTTTTTCTCGCATTAACTAGCTCGAAAAGAGCGATCTCGATGTTTCAGCATACTTCGGACAGAAGTCTCACCAAGATTATCGCAGAAAACGCATATCTCAGCTTGAAACCCCACGAAAACCAAGATATCGCCGGTTCTGCATATCAAACGCTCTGTGGAGTGGTGAAAACACCGGATAAGGTTTTTCTGGCATTAACTAGCTCGAAAAGAGCGATCTCGGTGTTTCAGCATACTTCGGACAGTAGTCTCACCAAGATTATCGTAAAAAATGCATATCTCAGCATGAAACCCCACGAAAGCCAAGATATTGCTGGTTCTGCATATCAAACGCACTGTGGAGTGGTGAAAACACCGGATAAGGTTTTTCTCGCATTAACTAGCTCGAAAAGAGCGATCTCGATGTTTCAGCATACTTCGGACAGAAGTCTCACCAAGATTATCGCAGAAAACGCATATCTCAGCTTGAAACCCCACGAAAACCAAGATATCGCCGGTTCTGCATATCAATCCAACTGTGGAGTGGTGAAAACACAAGATAACGTGTTTCTCGCATTAAATAGCTCGAAACGAGCGATCTCGATGATTAAGCATACTTCGGACAGTAGTCTCACCAAGATTATCGTAAAAAATGCATATCTCAGCTTGAAACCCCACGAAAGCCAAGATATCGCTGGTTCTGCATATCAAACGCACTGTGGAGTTGTGAAAACACCGGATAAGGTTTTTCTCGCATTAACTAGCTCGAAAAGATCGATCTCGATGTTTCAGCATACTTCGGACAGAAGTCTCACCAAGATTATCGCAGAAAATGCATATCTCAGCTTGGAACCCCACGAAAACCAAGAATTCGCCGGTTCTGCATATCATACGCACTGTGGAGTGGTGAAAACACCAGATAACGTGTTTCTCGCATTAAATAGCTCGAAACGAGCGATCTCGATGATTAAGCATACTTCGGACAGTAGTCTCACCAAGATTATCGTAAAAAATGCATATCTCAGCTTGAAACCCCACGAAAGCCAAGATATCGCTGGTTCTGCATATCAAACGCACTGTGGAGTTGTGAAAACACCGGATAAGGTTTTTCTCGCATTAACTAGCTCGAAAAGATCGATCTCGATGTTTCAGCATACTTCGGACAGAAGTCTCACCAAGATTATCGCAGAAAATGCATATCTCAGCTTGGAACCCCACGAAAACCAAGAATTCGCCGGTTCTGCATATCAATCCAACTGTGGAGTGGTGAAAACACAGGATAACGTGTTTCTCGCATTAAATAGCTCGAAACGAGCGATCTCGATGATTAAGCATACTTCGGACAGTAGTCTCACCAAGATTATCGTAGAAAATGCATATCTCAGCTTGAAACCCGACGAAAACCGAGTTATCTCCGGTTCTGCACATCAAACGTTCCGTGGAGTGGTGAAAACACCAGAAAACGTGTTTCGCGCATTAAGTAGCTCGAAAAGAGCGTTCCCCGAATATTCTGCATACTTCTGACAGAAGTCTCACCAGGATTATCGTAGAAAATGCATATCTCAGCTTGAAACCCGACCGAAACCAAGATATCTCCGGTTCTGCATGTCAAACGTACTGTGGAGTGGTGAAAACACCAGAAAACGTGTTTCGTGCATTAAGTAGCTCGAAAAGAGCGATCCCGATGATTCTGCATACTTCGGACAGATGATTCACCAAGCTTATCGTAGAAAATGCATATCTCAGCTTGAAACCCGACGAAAACCAAAATATCTCCGGTTCTGCATATTCAACGCACTGTGGAGTGGTGAAAACACCAGATAACGTGTTTCTCGCATTAAATAGCTCAAAACGAGCGATCTCGATGATTCTGCATACTTCGGACAGATGTTTCACCAAGATTATCGTAGAAAATGCATATCTCAGCTTGAAACCCGTCGAAAACCAATATATCGCCGGTTCTGCATATCAAACCAACTGTGGAGTGGTGAAAACACCGGATAAGGTTTTTCTCGCATTACCTAGCACGAAATGAGCGATCTCGATGATTAAGCATACTTCGGACAGTAGTCTCACCAAGATTATCGTAAAAAATGCATATCTCAGCTTGAAACCCCACGAAAGCCAAGATATCGCTGGTTCTGCATATCAAACGCACTGTGGAGTGGTGATAACACCGGATAAGGTTTTTCTCGCATTAACTAGCTCGAAAAGAGCGATCTCGATGTTTCAGCATACTTCGGACAGAAGTCTCACCAAGATTATCGCAGAAAATGCATATCTCAGCTTGGAACCCCACGAAAACCAAGAATTCGCCGGTTCTGCATATCATACGCACTGTGGAGTGGTGAAAACACCAGAAAACGTGTTTCGCGCATTAAGTAGCTCGAAAAGAGAGTTCTCGAATATTCGTCATACTTCTGACAGAAGTCTCACCAGGATTATCGTAGAAAATGCATATCTCAGCTTGAAACCCGACCGAAACCAAGATATCTCCGGTTCTGCATGTCAAACGTACTGTGGAGTGGTGAAAACACCAGAAAACGTGTTTCGTGCATGAAGTAGCTCGAAAAGAGCGATCCCGATGATTCTGCATACTTCGGACAGATGATTCACCAAGCTTATCGTAGAAAATGCATATCTCAGCTTGAAACCCGACGAAAACCAAAATATCTCCGGTTCTGCATATTCAACGCACTGTGGAGTGGTGAAAACACCAGATAACGTGTTTCTCGCATTAAATAGCTCAAAACGAGCGATCTCGATGATTCTGCATACTTCGGACAGTAGTCTCAACAAGATTATCGTAGAAAATGCATATCTCAACTTGAAACCCGACGAAAACCGAGTTATCTCCGGTTCTGCATATCATACGCACTGTGGAGTGGTGAAAACACCAGATAACGTGTTTCTCGCATTAAATAGCTCGAAACGAGCGATCTCGATGATTCTGCATACATCGGACAGAAGTCTCACCAAGATTATCGCAGAAAATGCATATCTCAGCTTGAAATCGCACGAAAACCAAGATATCTACTGTTCTGCATATCAAACGCACTGTAGAGTGGTGAAAACACCAGAAAACGTGTTTCGCGCATTAAGTAGCTCGAAAAGAGAGTTCTCGAATATTCGGCATACTTCTGACAGATGATTCACCAAGATTATCGTAGAAAATGCATATCTCAGCTTGAAACCCGACGAAAACCAAAATATCTCCGGTTCTGCATAGCCAACGCACTGTGGAGTGGTGAAAACACCAGATAACGTGTTTCTCGCATTAAATAGCTCGAAACGAGCGATCTCGATGATTCTGCATACATCGGACAGAAGTCTCACCAAGATTATCGCAGAAAATGCATATCTCAGCTTGAAACCCTACGAAAACCAAGATATCTACTGTTCTGCATATCAAACGCACTGTGGAGTGGTGAAAACACCAGATAACGTGTTTCTCGCATTAAATAGCTCGAAACGAGCGATCTCGATGATTCTGCATACATCGGACAGAAGTCTCACCAAGATTATCGCAGAAAATGCATATCTCAGCTTGAAACCCTACGAAAACCAAGATATCTACTGTTCTGCATATCAAACGCACTGTGGAGTGGTGAAAACACCAGATAACGTGTTTCTCGCATTAAATAGCTCGAAAGGAGCTCTCTCGATGTTTCTGCATACTTCGGACAGATGTTTCACCAAGATTATCGTAGAAAATGCATATCTCTGCTTGAAACCCCACGAAAACCAAAATATCGCCGGTTCAGCATATCAAACGCACTGTGGAGTGGTGAAAACACCAGATAACGTGTTTCTCGCATTAAATAGCTCGAAAAGTGCGATCTCGATGATTCTGCATACTTCTAACAGAAGTCTCACCATGTTTATCGCAGAAAATGCATATCTCTGCTTGAAACCCCACGAAAACCAAGATATCGCCGGTTCTGCATATCAAACGCACTGTGAAGAGGTGAAAACACCAGATAACGTGTTTCTCGCATTGAATAGCTCGAAAGGATCGACCTCGATGATTCTGCATACTTCGGACAGAAGTCTCACCAAAATTATCGAAGAAAATGCATATCTCAGCTTGAAACCAAACGAAAACCAAGATATCGCTGTGTTCAGCATATCAAACGCACTGTGGAGTGGAGTAAACCCCAGAAAACGTGTTTCTCGCATTAAATAGCTCGAATGGAGCGATCTCGATGATTCTTCATACTTCGGACAGAAGTCTCACCAAGATTATCGTAAAAAATGCATATCTCAGCTTGAAACCCCACGAAAGCCAAGATATCGCTGGTTCTGCATATCAAACGCACTGTGGAGTGGTGAAAACACCGGATAAGGTTTTTCTCGCATTAACTAGCTCGAGAAGAGCGATCTCGATGTTTCAGCATACTTCGGACAGAAGTCTCACCAAGCTTATCGTAGTAAATGCATATCTCAGCTTGAAACCCGACGAAAACCAAAATATCTCCGGTTCTGCACATTAAACGTACCGTGGAGTGGTGAAAACACCGGATAAGGTTTTTCTCGCATTAACTAGCTCGAAAAGAGCGATCTCGATGTTTCAGCATACTTCAGACAGAAGTCTCACCAAGATTACCGCAGAAAACGCATATCTCAGCTTGAAACCCGACGAAAACCAAAATATCTCCGGTTCTGCATATCCAACGCACTGTGGAGTGGTGAAAACCACAGAAAACGTGTTTCTCGCATTAAATAGCTCGAATAGAGCGATCTCGAAGATTCTTCATACTTCGGACAGAAGTCTCACCAAGATTATCGTAGAAAATGCATATCTCAACTTGAAACCCGACGAAAACCGAGTTATCTCCGGTTCTGCACATTAAACGTACCGTGGAGTGGTGAAAACACCGGATAAGGTTTTTCTCGCATTAACTAGCTCGAAAAGAGCGATCTCGATGTTTCAGCATACTTCGGACAGAAGTCTCACCAAGATTATCGCAGAAAACGCATATCTCAGCTTGAAACCCCACGAAAACCAAGATATCGCCGGTTCTGCATATCAAACGCACTGTGGAGTGGTGAAAACACCGGATAAGGTTTTTCTGGCATTAACTAGCTCGAAAAGAGCGATCTCGGTGTTTCAGCATACTTCGGACAGTAGTCTCACCAAGATTATCGTAAAAAATGCATATCTCAGCATGAAACCCCACGAAAGCCAAGATATTGCTGGTTCTGCATATCAAACGCACTGTGGAGTGGTGAAAACACCGGATAAGGTTTTTCTCGCATTAACTAGCTCGAAAAGAGCGATCTCGATGTTTCAGCATACTTCGGACAGAAGTCTCACCAAGATTATCGCAGAAAACGCATATCTCAGCTTGAAACCCCACGAAAACCAAGATATCGCCGGTTCTGCATATCAATCCAACTGTGGAGTGGTGAAAACACAAGATAACGTGTTTCTCGCATTAAATAGCTCGAAACGAGCGATCTCGATGATTAAGCATACTTCGGACAGTAGTCTCACCAAGATTATCGTAAAAAATGCATATCTCAGCTTGAAACCCCACGAAAGCCAAGATATCGCTGGTTCTGCATATCAAACGCACTGTGGAGTTGTGAAAACACCGGATAAGGTTTTTCTCGCATTAACTAGCTCGAAAAGATCGATCTCGATGTTTCAGCATACTTCGGACAGAAGTCTCACCAAGATTATCGCAGAAAATGCATATCTCAGCTTGGAACCCCACGAAAACCAAGAATTCGCCGGTTCTGCATATCATACGCACTGTGGAGTGGTGAAAACACCAGATAACGTGTTTCTCGCATTAAATAGCTCGAAACGAGCGATCTCGATGATTAAGCATACTTCGGACAGTAGTCTCACCAAGATTATCGTAAAAAATGCATATCTCAGCTTGAAACCCCACGAAAGCCAAGATATCGCTGGTTCTGCATATCAAACGCACTGTGGAGTTGTGAAAACACCGGATAAGGTTTTTCTCGCATTAACTAGCTCGAAAAGATCGATCTCGATGTTTCAGCATACTTCGGACAGAAGTCTCACCAAGATTATCGCAGAAAATGCATATCTCAGCTTGGAACCCCACGAAAACCAAGAATTCGCCGGTTCTGCATATCAATCCAACTGTGGAGTGGTGAAAACACAAGATAACGTGTTTCTCGCATTAAATAGCTCGAAACGAGCGATCTCGATGATTAAGCATACTTCGGACAGTAGTCTCACCAAGATTATCGTAGAAAATGCATATCTCAGCTTGAAACCCGACGAAAACCGAGTTATCTCCGGTTCTGCACATCAAACGTTCCGTGGAGTGGTGAAAACACCAGAAAACGTGTTTCGCGCATTAAGTAGCTCGAAAAGAGCGTTCCCCGAATATTCTGCATACTTCTGACAGAAGTCTCACCAGGATTATCGTAGAAAATGCATATCTCAGCTTGAAACCCGACCGAAACCAAGATATCTCCGGTTCTGCATGTCAAACGTACTGTGGAGTGGTGAAAACACCAGAAAACGTGTTTCGTGCATTAAGTAGCTCGAAAAGAGCGATCCCGATGATTCTGCATACTTCGGACAGATGATTCACCAAGCTTATCGTAGAAAATGCATATCTCAGCTTGAAACCCGACGAAAACTAAAATATCTCCGGTTCTGCATATTCAACGCACTGTGGAGTGGTGAAAAAACCAGATAACGTGTTTCTCGCATTAAATAGCTCAAAACGAGCGATCTCGATGATTCTGCATACTTCGGACAGATGTTTCACCAAGATTATCGTAGAAAATGCATATCTCAGCTTGAAACCCGTCGAAAACCAATATATCGCCGGTTCTGCATATCAAACCAACTGTGGAGTGGTGAAAACACCGGATAAGGTTTTTCTCGCATTACCTAGCACGAAATGAGCGATCTCGATGTTTCAGCATACTTCGGACAGAAGTCTCACCAAGATTATCGCAGAAAATGCATATCTCACCTTGAAACCCCACGAAAACCAAGATATCGCCGGTTCTGCATATCATACGCACTGTGGAGTGGTGAAAACACCAGATTACGTGTTTCTCGCATTAAATAGCTCGAAAAGAGCGTTCTCGA
Source organism: Anthophora plumipes (assembly GCA_951804975.1). Lineage (NCBI taxonomy): Eukaryota > Metazoa > Arthropoda > Insecta > Hymenoptera > Apidae > Anthophora > Anthophora plumipes. Next base: position 97,453 of record CATORF010000060.1, read on the forward strand.
AGATCCTGCATACTTCTGACTGAAGTCTCACCAAGATTATCGTAGAAAATGCATATCTCAGCTTGAAACCCGACGAAAACCGAGTTATCTCTGGTTCTGCACATCAAACGTACCGTGGAGTGGTGAAAACACCAGAAAACGTGTTTCGCGCATTAAGTAGCTCGAAAAGAGCGCTCTCGATGTTTCTGCATACTTCGGACAGAAGTCTCACCAAGATTATCGTAAAAAATGCATATCTCAGCTTGAAACCCAACGAAAGCCAAGATATCGCTGGTTCTGCATATCAAACGCACTGTGGAGTGCTGAAAACACCAGATAACGTGTTTGTCGCATTAAATAGCTCGAAATGCGCGATCTCGATGATTCTGCAACCTTCGGACAGAAGTCTCACCAAGATTATCGTAGAAAATGCATATCTCAGCTTGAAACCCGACGAAAACCAAAATATCTCCGGTTCTGCATATTCAACGCACTGTGGAGTGGTGAAAACACCAGATAACGTGTTTCTCGCATTAAATAGCTCAAAACGAGCGATCTCGATGATTCTGCATACTTCGGACAGATGTTTCACCAAGATTATCGTAGAAAATACATATCTCAGCTTGAAACCCGACGAAATCCAATATATCGCCGGTTCTGCATATCAAACCAACTGTGGAGTGGTGAAAACACCAGATAACGTGTTTCTCGCATTAAATAGCTCGAAAAGTGCGATTTCGATGATTCTGCATACTTCTAACAGAAGTCTCACCAAGATTATCGCAGAAAATGCATATCTCAGCTTGAAACCCCACGAAAACCAAGATATCTACTGTTCTGCATATCCAACGAACTGTGGAGTGGTGAAAACCCCAGAAAACGTGTTTCTCGCATTAAATAGCTCGAAAAGAGCGCTCGCGATGTTTCTGCATACTTTGGACAGATGTTTCACCAAGCTTATCGTAGAAAATGCATATCTCAGCTTGAAACCCGACGAAAACCAAAATATCGCCGGTTCTGCATATCCAACGCACTGTGGAGTGGTGAAAACCCCCTGAAAACGTGTTTCTCGCATGAAATAGCACGAATAGAGCGATCTCGATAATTCTTCATACTTCGGACAGAAGTCTCACCAAGATTATCGTAAAAAATGCATATCTCAGCTTGAAACCCAACGAAAGCCAAGATGTCGCTGGTTCTGCACATCAAACGCACTGTGGAGTGCTGAAAACACCAGATAACGTGTTTGTCGCATTAAATAGCTCGAATTGCGCGATCTCGATGATTCTGCAACCTTCGCACAGAAGTCTCACCAAGATTATCGTAAAAAATGCATATCTCATCTTGAAACCCCACGAAAACCGAGTTATCTCCGGTTCTGCACATCAAACGTACCGTGGAGTGGTGAAAACACCAGAAAACGAGTTTCGCGCATTAAGTAGATCGAAAAGAGCGTTCTCGAAGATTCTGCATACTTCTGACAGAAGTCTCACCAGGATTATCGTAGAAAATGGATATCTCAGCTTGAAACCCGACCGAAACCAAGATATCTCCTGTTCTGCATGTCATACGTACTGCGGTGTGGTGAAAACTCCAGAAAACGAGTTTCTCGCATTAAATAGCTCGAAAAGAGCGCTCTCGAAGTTTCTGCATACTTCGGACAGATGTTTCACCAAGATTATCGTAGAAAATGCATACCTCAGCTTGAAACCCGACCGAAACCAAGATATCTCCGGTTCTGCGTGTCAAACGTACTGTGGAGTGGTGAAAACACCAGAAAACCTGTTTCGTGCATTAAGTAGCTCGAAAAGAGCGATCTAGTTGATTCTGCATACTTCTGACAAAAGACCCACCAAGATTATCGCTGAAAATGCATATCTCAGCTTGAAACCCCACGAAAACCAAGATATCGCCGGTTTTGCATATCAAACGCACTGTGGAGTGGGGAAAACACCGGATAAGGTTTTTCTCGCAATAACTAGCTCGAAAAGAGCGATCTCGATGATTCTGCATACTTCGGACAGAAGTCTCACCAAGATTATCGTAAAAAATGCATATCTCAGCTTGAAACCCCACGAAAACCAAGATATCGCTGGTACTGCATATCAAACGCACTGTGGAGTGGTGAAAACACCAGATAACGTGTTTCTCGCATTAAATAGCTCGAAAAGAGCGTTCTCGAAGATCCTGCATACTTCTGACAGAAGTCTCACCAAGATTATCGTAGAAAATGCATATCTCAGCTTGAAACCCGACGAAAACCGAGTTATCTCCGGTTCTGCGCATCAAACGTACCGTGGAGTGGTGAAAACACCAGAAAACGAGTTTCTCGCATTAAATAGCTCGAAAAGAGCGCTCTCGATGTTTCTGCAGACTTCGGACAGATGTTTCACCAAGATAATCGTAGAAAATGCATATCTCAGCTTGAAACCCGAGGAAAACCGAGTTATCTCCGGTTCTGCACATCAAACGTACCGTGGAGTGGTGAAAACACCAGAAAACGTGTTTCGCGCATTAAGTAGCTCGAAAAGAGCGTTCTCGAAGATTCTGCATACTTCTTACAGAAGTCTCACCAGAATTATCGTAGAAAATGCATATCTCAGCTTGAAACCCGACGAAAACCGAGTTATCTCCGGTTCTGCACATCAAACGTACCGTGGAGTGGTGAAATCACCAGATAACGTGTTTCTCGCACTAACTAGCTCGAAAAGAGCGTTCTCGAAGATTCTGCATACTTCTGACAGAAGTCTCACTAGGATTATCGTAGAAAATGCATATCTCAGCTTGTAACCCGACCGAAACCAAGATATCTCCGGTTCTGCATGTCAAACGTACTGTGGAGTGGTGAAAACAGCAGAAAACGTGTTTCGTGCATTAAGTAGCTCGCAAAGAGCGTTCTCGAAGATTCTGCATACTTCTGACAGAAGTCTCACCAGGATTATCGTAGAAAATGCATATCTCAGCTGGAAACACCACGAAAATCAAGATATCGCCTGTTCTGCATATCAAACGCACTGTGGAGTGGTGAAAACAACCAGAGAACGTGTTTCTCGCATTAAATAGCTCGAAAAGAGCGATCTCGATGATTCAGCATATTTCGGACAGGAGTCTCACCAAGATTATCAAAGGAAATGCGTATCTCAGCTTGAAACCCCACGAAAACCAAGATATCTCCGGTTCTGCATATCCAACGAACTGTGGAGTGGTGAAAACCCCAGAAAACGAGTTTCTCGCATTAAATAGCTCGAAAAGAGCGCTCACGATGTTTCTGCATACTTCGGACAGATGTTTCCCCAAAATTATCGTAGAAAATGCATATTTCAGTTTGAAACCCGACGAAAACCAAAATATCGCCGGTTCTGCATATCAAACCAACTGTGGAGTGGTGAAAACACCAGATAACGTGTTTCTCGCATTAAATAGCTCGAAAAGTGCGATCTCGATGATTCTGCATACTTCTAACAGAAGTCTCACCAATATTATCGCAGAAAATGCATATGTCAGCTTGAAACCCCACGAAAACCAAGATATCGCCGGTTTTGCATATCAAACACACTGTGGAGTGGTGAAAACACCGGATAAGGTTTTTCTCGCATTAACGAGCTCGAAAAGAGCGATCTCGATGTTTCAGCATACTTCGGACAGAAGTCTCACCAAGATTATCGCAGAAAATGCATATCTCAGCTTGAAACCCCACGAAAACCAAGATATCTCCGGTTCTGCATATCCAACAAACTGTGGAGTGGTGAAACCCCCAGAAAACGAGTTTCTCGCATTAAATAGCTCGAAAAGAGCGCTCTCGATGATTCTGCATTCTTCTAACAGAAGTCTCACCAAGATTATAGCAGAAAATGCATATCTCAGCTGGAAACACCACGAAAATCAAGATATCGCCTGTTCTGCATATCAAACGCACTGTGGAGTGGTGAAACTAACCAGAGAACGTGTTTCTCGCATTAAATAGCTCGAAAAGAGCGATTTCGATGATTCAGCATATTTCGGACAGGAGTCTCACCAAGATTATCAAAGGAAATGCATATCTCAGCTTGAAACCCCACAAAATCCAAGATATCTCCGGTTCTGCAAATCCAACGAACTGTGGAGTTGTGATAACCCCAGAAAACGAGTTTCTCGCATTAAATAGCTCGAAACGAGCGCTCTCGATGTTTCTGCATACTTCGGACAGATGTTTCACCAAGATTATCGTAGAAAATGCATATCTCAGCTTGAAACCCGACGAAAACCAAAATATCGCCGGTTCTGCATATCAAACCAACTGTGGAGTGGTGAAAACACTGGATAAGGTTTTTCTCGCAATAACTAGCTCGAAAAGAGCGATCTCGATGTTTCAGCATACTTCGGACAGAAGTCTCACCAAGATTATCGCAGAAAATGCATATCTCAGCTGGAAGCACCACGAAAATCAAGATATCGCCTGTTCTGCATATCAAGCGCACTGTGGAGTGGTGAAAACAACCAGAGAACGTGTTTCTCGCATTAAATAGCTCGAAAAGAGCGATCTCGATGATTCAGCATATTTCGGACAGGAGTCTCACCAAGATTATCAAAGGAAATGCACATCTCACCTTGAAACCCCACGAAATCCAAGATATCTCCGGTTCTGCACATCAAACGCACTGTGGAGTGGTGAAAACACCAGATAACGTGTTTCTCGCATTAAATAGCTCGAAAAGTGCGATTTCGATGATTCTGCATACTTCTAACAGAAGTCTCACCAAGATTATCGCAGAAAATGCATATCTCAGCTTGAAACCCCACGAAAACCAAGATATCGCCGGTTTTGCATATCAAACGCACTGTAGAGTGGTGAAAACACCGGATAGGGTTTTTCTCGCATTAACTAGCTCGAAAAGAGCGATCTCGATGTTTCAGCATACTTCGGACAGAAGTCTCACCAAGATTATCGCAGAAAATGCATATCTCAGCTTGAAACCCCACGAAAACCAAGATATCTCCGGTTCTGCATATCCAACGAACTGTGGAGTGGTGAAAACCCCAGAAAACGAGTTTCTCGCATTAAATAGCTCGAAAAGAGCGTTCTCGATGATTCTGCATTCTTCTAACAGAAGTCTCACCAAGATTATCGCAGAAAATGCATATCTCAGCTGGAAACACCACGAAAATCAAGGTATCGCCTGTTCTGCATATCAAACGCACTGTGGAGTGGTGAAAACACCGGATAAGGTTTTTCTCGCATTAAATAGCTCGAAAAGAGCGATCTCGATGATTCAGCATATTCCGGACAGGAGTCTCACCAAGATTATCAAAGGAAATGCATATCTCAGCTTGAAACCTCACGAAAACCAAGATATCTCCGGTTCTGAATATCCAACGAACTGTGGAGTGGTGAAAACACCAGATAACGTGTTTCTCGCATTAAATAGCTCGAAAAGAGCGTTCTCGAAGATCCTGCATACTTCTGACAGAAGTCTCACCAGGATTATCGTAGAAAATGCATATCTCAGCTTGAAACCCGACCGAAACCAAGATATCTCCGGTTCTGCATGTCAAACGTACTGTGGAGTGGTGAAAACACCAGAAAACGTGTTTCGTCCATTAAGTAGCTCGAAAAGAGCGATCTAGATGATACTGCATACTTCTGACTGAAGTCTCACCAATATTATCGCAGAAAATGCATATCTCAGCTCGAAACATCACGAAAATCAAGATGTTGCCGGTTCTGCATATCAAGCGCACTGTGGAGTGGTGAAAACAACCAGAGAACCGGTTTCTCGCATTAAATAGCTCGAATAGTGCGACCTCGATGATTCTGCATACTTCGGACAGAAGTCTCACCAAGATTATCGCTGCAAATGCATATCTCAGCTTGAAACCCCACGAAAACCAAGATATCGCCGGTTTTGCATATCAAACGCACTGTGGAGTGGGGAAAACACCGGATAAGGTTTTTCTCGCAATAACTAGCTCGAAAAGAGCGATCTCGATGATTCTGCATACTTCGGACAGAAGTCTCACCAAGATTATCGTAAAAAATGCATATCTCAGCTTGAAACCCCTCGAAAACCAAGATATCGCTGGTACTGCATATCAAACGCACTGTGGAGTGGTGAAAACACCAGATAACGTGTTTCTCGCATTAAATAGCTCGAAAAGAGCGTTCTCGAAGATCCTGCATACTTCTGACAGAAGTCTCACCAAGATTATCGTAGAAAATACATATCTCAGCTTGAAACCCGACGAAAACCGAGTTATCTCCGGTTCTGCGCATCAAACGTACCGTGGAGTGGTTAAAACACCAGAAAACGTGTTTCGCGCATTAAGTAGCTCGAAAAGAGCTTTCTCGAAGATTCTGCATACTTCTGACAGAAGTCTCACCAGGATTATCGTAGAAAATGCATATCTCAGCTTGAAACCCGACCGAAACCAAGATATCTCCGGTTCTGCATGTCAAACGTACCGTGGAGTTGTGAAATCACCAGATAACGTGTTTCTCGCACTAACTAGCTCGAAAAGAGCGTTCTCGAAGATTCTGCATACTTCTGACAGAAGTCTCACCAGGATTATCGTAGAAAATGCATATCTCAGCTGGAAACACCACGAAAATCAAGGTATCGCCTGTTCTGCATATCAAACGCACTGTAGAGTGGTGAAAACGACCAGAGAACGTGTTTCTCGCATTAAATAGCTCGAAAAGAGCGATCTCGATGATTCAGCATATTTCGGACAGGAGTCTCACCAAGATTATCAAAGGAAATGCATATCTCAGCTTGAAACCCCACGAAAACCAAGATATCTCCGGATCTGAATATCCAACGAACTGTGGAGTGGTGAAAACACCAGATAACGTGTTTCTCGCATTAAATAGCTCGAAAAGAGCGTTCTCGAAGATCCTGCATACTTCTGACAGAAGTCTCACCAGGATTATCGTAGAAAATGCATATCTCAGCTTGAAACCCGACCGAAACCAAGATATCTCCGGTTCTGCATGTCAAACGTACTGTGGAGTGCTGAAAACAGCAGAAAACGTGTCTCGTGCATTAAGTAGCTCGCAAAGAGCGATCTAGATGATTCTGCATCCTTCTGACAAAAGACCCACCAAGATTATCGCAGAAAATGCATATCTCAGCTGGAAACACCACGAAAACCGAGTTATCTCCGGTTCTGCACATCAAACGTACCGTGGAGTGGTGAAAACACCAGAAAACGTGTTTCGCGCATTAAGTAGCTCGAAAAGAGCGTTCTCGAAGATTCTGCATACTTCTTACAGAAGTCTCACCAGGATTATCGTAGAAAATGCATATCTCAGCTTGAAACCCGACGAAAACCGAGTTATCTCCGGTTCTGCACATCAAACGTACCGTGGAGTTGTGAAATCACCAGATAACGTGTTTCTCGCACTAACTAGCTCGAAAAGAGCGTTCTCGAAGATTCTGCATACTTCTGACAGAAGTCTCACCAGGATTATCGTAGAAAATGCATATCTCAGCTTGAAACCCGACCGAAACCAAGATATCTCCGGTTCTGCATGTCAAACGTACTGTGGAGTGGTGAAAACTGCAGAAAACGTGTTTCGTGCATTAAGTAGCTCGCAAAGAGCGTTCTCGAAGATTCTGCATACTTCTGACAGAAGTCTCACCAGGATTATCGTAGAAAATGCATATCTCAGCTGGAAACACCACGAAAATCAAGATATCGCCTGTTCTGCATATCAAACGCACTGTGGAGTGGTGAAAACAACCAGAGAACGTGTTTCTCGCATTAAGTAGCTCGAAAAGAGCGTTCTCGAAGATTCTGCATACTTCTGACAGAAGTCTCACCAGGATTATCGTAGAAAATGCATATCTCAGCTTGAAACCCGACGAAAACCAAAATATCGCCGGTTCAGCATATCCAACGCACTGTGGAGTGGTGAAAACACCAGAAAACGTGTTTCGTGCATTAAGTAGCTCGAAAAGAGCGATCTAGATGATTCTGCATACTTCTGACTGAAGTCTCACCAATATTATCGCAGAAAATGCATATCTCAGCTTGAAACCCGACCGAAACCAAAATATCTCCGGTTCTGCATGTCAAACGTACTGTGGAGTGGTGAAAACACCAGAAAACGTGTTTCGTGCATTAAGTAGCTCGAAAGGGGCGATCTCGATGATTCAGCATACTTCGGACAGATGTTTCACCAAGATTATCGTAGAAAATGCATATCTCAGCTTGAAACCCGACGAAAACCAAGATATCTACTGTTCTGCATATCAAACGCACTGTGGAGTGGTAAAATCACCAGATAACGTGTTTCTCGCATTAAGCAGCTCGAAACGAGCGCTCTCGATGTTTCTGCACACTTCGGACAGATGTTTCACCAAGATTATCATAGAAAATGCATATTTCAGCTTGAAACCCGACGAAAACCAAAATATCGCCGGTTCTGCATATCAAACCAACTGTGGAGTGGTGAAAACACCAGATAACGTGTTTCTGGCATTAAATAGCACGAAAAGTGCGATCTCGATGATTCTGCATACTTCTAACAGAAGTCTCACCAACATTATCGCAGAAAATGCATATCTCAGATTGAAACCCCACGAAAACCAAGATACCGCCGGTTTTGCATATCAGACCGCACTGTGGAGTGGTGAAAACACCGGATAAGGTTTTTCTCGCATTAACTAGCTCGAAAAGAGCGATCTCGATGTTTCAGCATACTTCGGACAGAAGTCTCACCAAGATTATCGCAGAAAATGCATATCTCAGCTTGAAACCCCACGAAAACCAAGATATCTCTGGTTCTGCATATCCAACGAACTGTGGAGTGGTGAAAACCCGAGAAAACGAGTTTCTCGCATTAAATAGCTCGAAACGAGCGTTCTCGAAGATCCTGCATACTTCTGACAGAAGTCTCACCAAGATTATCGTAGAAAATGCATATCTCAGCTTGAAACCCGACGAAAACCAAAATATCGCCGGTTCTGCATATCTAACCAACTGCGGAGTGGTGAAAACACCAGATAACGTGTTTCTCGCATTAAATAGCTCGAAAAGTGAGATCTCGATGATTCTGCATACTTCTAACAGAAGTCACACCAAGATTATCGCAGAAAATGCATATCTCTGCTTGAAACCCCACGAAAACCTAGATATCTACTGTTCTGCATATCCAACGAACTGTGGAGTGGTGAAAACACCAGATAACGTGTTTCTCGCATTAAATAGCTCGAAACGAGCGATGTCAATAATTAAGCATACTTCGGACAGACGTCTCACCAGGATTATCGCAGAAAATGCATATCTCAGCTTGAAACCCCACGAAAACCAAGATATCGCCGGTTCTGCATATCAAACGCACTGAGGAGTGGTGAAAACACCAGAAAACGTGTTTCGCGCATTAAGTAGCTCGAAAAGAGCGTTCTCGAAGATTCTGCATACTTCTGACAGAAGTCTCACAAACATTATCGTAGAAAATGCATATCTCAGCTGGAAACACCACGAGAATCAAGATATCGCCTGTTCTGCATATCAAACGCACTGTGGAGTGGTGAAAACAACCAGAGAACGTGTTTCTCGCGTTAAATAGCTCGAAAAAGCCGATCCCGATGATTCTGCATACTTCTGACAGAAGTCTCACCAAGATTATCGTAAAAAATGCATATCTCAGCTTGAAACCCCACAAAAACCAAGATATCGCTGGTACTGCATATCAAACGCACTGTGGAGTGGTGAAAACACCAGGAAACGAGTTTCTCGCATTAAATAGCTCGAAAAGAGCGATCTCGAAGATCCTGCATACTTCTGACAGAAGTCTCACCAAGATTATCGTAGAAAATGCATATCTCAGCTTGAAACCCGTCGAAAACCGAGTTATCTCCGGTTCTGCACATCAAACGTACCGTGGAGTGGTGAAAACACCAGAAAACATGTTTCGCGCAGTAAGTAGCTCGAAAAGAGCGTTCTCGAAGATTCTGCATACTTCTGACAGAAGTCTCACCAGGATTATCGTAGAAAATGCATATTTCAGCTTGAAACCCGACCGAAACCAAGATATCTCCGGTTCTGCATGTCAAACGTACTGTGGAGGGGTGAAAACACCAGAAAACGTGTTTCGTGCATTAAGTAGCTCGAAAAGAGCGTTCTCGAAGATTCTGCATACTTCGGACAGAAGTCTCACCAAGATTATCGCAGAAAATGCATATCTCAGCTTGAAACCCGACGAAAACCAAAATATCGCCGGTTCTGCATATCAAACCAACTGTGGAGTGGTGATAACACCAGATAACGTGTTTCTCGCATTAAATAGCTCGAAAAGTGCGATCTCGATGATTCTGCATACTTGTAACAGAAGTCTCACCAAGATTGTCGCAGAAAATGCATATCTCAGCTTGAAACCCCACGAAAACCAAGATATCGCCGGTTCTGCATATCATACGCACTGTGGAGAGGTGAAAACACCAGATAACGTGTTTCTCGCATTAAATAGCTCGAAAAGAGCGTTCTCGAAGATCCTGCACACTTCTGACAGAAGTCTCACCAAGATTATCGTAGAAAATGCATATCTCAGCTTGAAACCCGACGAAAACCGAGTTATCTCCGGTTCTGCACAGCAAACGTACCGTGGAGTGGTGAAAACACCAGAAAACGTATTTCGCGCATTAAGTAGCTCGAAAAGAGCGTTCTCGAAGATCCTGCACACTTCTGACAGAAGTCTCACCAAGATTATCGTAGAAAATGCATATCTCAGCTTGAAACCCGACGAAAACCGAGTTATCTCCGGTTCTGCACAGCAAACGTACCGTGGAGTGGTGAAAACACCAGAAAACGTATTTCGCGCATTAAGTAGCTCGAAAAGAGCGTTCTCGAAGTTTCTGCATACTTCTGACAGAAGTCTCAACAATATTATCGCAGAAAATGCATATCTCAGCTTGAAACCCCACGAAAACCAAGATATCTACTGTTCTGCATATCAAACGCACTGTGGAGTGGTGAAATCACCAGATAACGTGTTTCTCGCGCTAACTAGCTCGAAAAGAGCGATCTCGATGATTCAGCATACTTCGGACAGAACTCTCACCAAGATTATCGCAGAAAATGCATATCTCAGCTGGAAACACCACGAAAATCAAGATATCGCCTGTTCTGCATATCAAACGTACAGTGGAGTGGTGAAAACAACCAGAGAACGTGTTTCTCGCTTTAAACAGCTCGAGAAGAGCGATCTCGGTGATTCAGCATACTTCGGACAGAAGTCTCACCAGGATTATCGTAGAAAATGCATATCTCAGCTGGAAACACCACGAAAATCAAGATATCGCCTGTTCTGCATATCAAACGCACAGTGGAGTGGTGAAAACAACCAGAGAACGTGTTTCTCGCTTTAAACAGCTCGAGAAGAGCGATCTCGGTGATTCAGCATACTTCGGACAGAAGTCTCACCAAGATTATCGCAGGAAATGCATATCTTAGCTTGAAACCCGACCGAAACCGAGATATCTCCCGTTCTGCATGTAAAACGTACTGTGGAGTGGTGAAAACAACCAGAGAACGTGTTTCTCGCATTAAATAGCTCGAAAAGAGCGATCTCGATGATTCAGCATATTTCGGACAGGAGTCTCACCAAGATTATCAAAGGAAATGCATATCTCAGCTTGAAACCCGACGAAAACCAAAATATCGCCGGTTCTGCATATCAAACCAACTGTGGAGTGGTGAAAACCCCAGATAACGTGTTTCTCGCATTAAGTAGCTCGAAAAGAGCGTTCGCGAAGATTCTGCATACTTCTGACAGAAGTCTCACCAGGATTATCGTAGAAAATGCATATCTCAGCTTGAAACCCGACCGAAACCAAGATATCTCCGGTTCTGCATGTCAAACGTACTGTGGAGTGGTGAAAACACCCGAAAACGTGTTTCGTGCATTACATAGCTCGAAAAGAGCGATCTAGATGATTCAGCATACTTCGGACAGAAGTCTCACCAAGATTATCGTAGAAAATGCATATCTCAGCTTGAACCCCGACGAAAACCGAGTTATCTCCGGTTCTGCACATCAAACGTACCGTGGAGTGGTGAAAACACCAGAAAACGTGTTTCGCGCATTAAGTAGCTCGAAAAGAGCGTTCTCGAAGATTCTGCATTCTTCTGACAGAAGTCTCACCAGGATTATCGTAGAAAATGCATATCTCAGCTGGAAACACCAGGAAAATCAAGATATCGCCCGTTCTGCATATCAAACGCACTGTGGAGTGGTGAAAACAACCAGAGAACGTGTTTCTCTCATTAAATAGCTCGAATAGAGCGATCTCGACGATTCTGCATACTTCGGACAGAAGTCTCACCAACATTATCGTAAAAAATGCAGATCTCAGCTTGAAACTCCACGAAAACCAAGATATCGCTGGTACTGCATATCAAACGCACTGCGGAGTGGTGAAAACACCAGATAACGTGTTTCTCGCACTAACTAGCTCGAAAAGAGCGATCTCGATAATTCAGCATACTTCGGACAGAAGTCTCACCAAGATTATCGCTGGAAATGCATATCTCAGCTTAAAACCCCACGGAAACCAAGATATCTCCGGTTCTGCATATCCAACGAACTGTGGAGTGGTGAAAACACAAGATAACGTGTTTCTCGCATTAAATAGCTCGAAAAGTGCGTTCTCGATGATTCTGCATACTTCTAACAGAAGTCTCACCAAGATTATCGCAGAAAATGCATATCTCAGATTGAAACCCCACCAAAACCAAGATATCGCCGGTTCTGCATATCAAACGCACTGTGGAGTGGTGAAAACACCGGATAAGGTTTTTCTCGCATTAACTAGCTCGAAAAGAGCGATCTCGATGTTTCAGCATACTTCCGACAGAAGTCTCACCAGGATTATCGCAGAAAATGCATATCTCAGCTTGAAACCCCACGAAAACCGAGTTATCTCCGGTTCTGCACATCAAACGTACCGTGGAATGGTGAAAACACCAGAAAACGTGTTTCGCGCATTAAGTAGCTCGAAAAGAGCGTTCTCGAAGATTCTGCATACTTCTGACGGAAGTCTCACGAGGATTATCGTAGAAAATGCATATCTCAGCTTGAAACCCGACAGACTCCAAGATATCTCCGGTTCTGCATGTCAAACGTACTGTGGAGTGGTGAAAACACCAGAAAACGTGTTTCGTGCATTAAGTAGCTCGAAAAGAGCGATGTAGATGATTCTGCATACTTCTGACAAGAGACCCACCAAGATTATCGCAGAAAATGCATATCTCAGCTGGAAACCCCACGAAAACCAAGATATCTCCGGTTCTGCATATCCAGCGAACTGTGGAGTGGTGAAAACACCAGAAAATGAGTTTCTAGCATTAAATAGCTCGAAAAGAGCGCTCTCGATGTTTCTGCATGCTTCGGACAGATGTTTCACCATGATTATCGCAGGAAATGCATATCTCAGCTTGAAACCCCACGAAAACCAAGATATCGCCGGTTCTGCATATCATACGCACTGTGGAGTGGTGAAAACACCAGATAACGTGTTTCTCGCATTAAATAGCTCGAAAAGAGCGTTCTCGAAGATCCTGCATACTTCTGACAGAAGTCTCACCAAGATTATCGTAGAAAATGCACATCTCAGCTTGAAACCCGACGAAAACCGAGTTATCTCCGGTTCTGCACATCAAACGTACCGTAGAGTGGTGAAAACACCAGAAAACGTGTTTCGCGCATTAAGTAGCTCGAAAAGAGCGTTCTCGAAGATTCTGCATACTTCTGACAGAAGTCTCACCAGGATTATCGCAGAAAATGCATATCTCAGCGTGAAACCCCACGAAAACCAAGATATCTACTGTTCTGCATATCAAACGCACTGTGGAGTGGTGAAAACACCAGATAACGTGTTTCTCGCACTAACTAGCTCGAAAGAGCGATCTCGATGATTCAGCATACTTCGGACAGAAGTCTCACCAAGATTATCGCAGAAAATGCATATCTCAGCTTGAAACCCGACGAAAACCGAGTTATCTCCGGTTCTGCACATCAAACGTACCGTGGAATGGTGAAAACACCAGAAAACGTGTTTCGCGCATTAAGTATCTCGAAAAGAGCGTTCTCGAAGATTTTGCATACTTCTGACAAGAGACCCACCAAGATTATCGCAGAAAATGCATATCTCAGCTGGAAACCCCACGAAAACCAAGATATCTCCGGTTCTGCATATCCAGCGAACTGTGGAGTGGTGAAAACCCCAGAAAATGAGTTTCTCGCATTAAATAGCTCGAAAAGAGCGCTCTCGATGTTTCTGCATGCTTCGGACAAATGTTTCACCAAGATAATCGTAGAAAATGCATATCTCAGCTTGAAACCCGACGAAAACAAAAATATCGCCGGTTCTGCATGTCAAACGCACTGTGGAGAGGTGAAAACCCCAGAAAACGAGTTTCTCGCATTAAATAGCTCGAAAAGAGCGCTCTCGATGTTTCTGCATACTTCGGACAGATGTTTCACCAAGATTATCGTAGAAAATGCATATCTCAGCTTGAAACCCGACGAAAACCGAGTTATCTCCGGTTCTGCACATCAAACGTACCGTGGAGTGGTGAAAACCCCAGAAAACGTGTTTCTTGCATTAAATAGCTCGAAAAGTGCGCTCTCGACGTTTCTGCATACTTCGGACAGATGTTTCACCAAGATTATCGTAGAAAATGCATATCTCAGCTTGAAACCCGCCGAAAACCAAAATATCGCCGGTTCTGCATATCAAACCAACTGTGGAGTGGTGAAAACACCAGAAAACGTGTTTATCGCATTAAATAGCTCGAAAAGTGCGATCTCGACGATTTTGCATACTTCTAACAGGTGTCTCACCAAGATTATCGCAGAAAATGCATATCTCTGCTTGAAACCCCACGAAAACCAAGATATCGCCTGTTCTGCATATCAAACGCACTGTGGAGTGGTGAAAACCCCAGAAAACGAGATTCTCGCATTAAATAGCTCGAAAAGAGCGCTCTCGATGTTTCTGCATACTTCTAACGGAAGTCTCACCAAGATTATCGCAGAAAATGCATATCTCAGCTTGAAACCCCACGAAAACCAAGATATCGCCGGTTCTGCATATCAAACGCACTGTGGAGTGGTGAAAACACCGGATAAGGTTTTTCTCGCATTAACAAGCTCGAAAAGAGCGATCTCGATGTTTCAGCATACTTCGGACAGAAGTCTCACCAAGATTATCGCAGAAAATGCATATCTCAGCTTGAAACCCCGCAAAAACCAAGATATCGCCGGTTCTGCATATCATACGCACTGTGGAGTGGTGAAAACACCAGATAACGTGTTTCTCCCATTAAATAGCTCGAAAAGAGCGTTCTCGAATATCCTGCATACTTCTGACAGAAGTCTCACCAAGATTATCGTAGAAAATGCACATCTCAGCTTGAAACCCGACGAAAACCGAGTTATCTCCGGTTCTGCACATCAAACGTACCGTGGAGTGGTGAAAACCCCAGAAAACGTGTTTCTTGCATTAAATAGCTCGAAAAGTGCGCTCTCGACGTTTCTGCATATTTCGGACAGATGTTTCACCAAGATTATCGTAGAAAATGCATATCTCAGCTTGAAACCCGACGAAAACCAAAATATCGCCGGTTCTGCATATCAAACCAACTGTGGAGTGGTGAGAACACCAGAGAACGTGTTTATCGCATTAAATAGCTCGAAAAGTGCGATCTCGATGATTTTGCATACTTCTAACAGGTGTCTCACCAAGATTATCGCAGAAAATGCATATCTCTGCTTGAAACCCCACGATAACCAAGATATCGCCAGTTCTGCATATCAAACGCACTGTGGAGTGGTGAAAACCCCAGAAAACGAGTTTCTCGCATTAAATAGCTCGAAAAGAGCGCTCTCGATGTTTCTGCATACTTCGGACAGATGTTTCACCAAGATTATCGTAGAAAATGCATATCACAGCTTGAAACCCGACCGAAACCAAGATACCTCCGGTTCTGCATATCAAACGCACTGTGGAGTGGTGAAATCAACCAGAGAACGTGTTTCTCGCATTAAATAGCTGGAGAAGAGCGATCTCGATGATTCAGCATACTTCGGACAGAAGTCTCACCAAGATTATCGCAGGAAATGCATATCTCAGCTTGAAACCCGACCGAAACCAAGATATCTCCCGTTCTGCATGTCAAACGTACTGTGGAGTGGTGAAAACACCAGAAAACGTGTTTCGTGCATTAAGTAGCTCGAAAAGAGCGATCTAGTTGATTCTGCATACTTCTGACAAAAGACCCACCAAGATTATCGCAGAAAATGCATATCTCAGCTGGAAATACCACGAAAATCAAGATATCGCCTGTTCTGCATATCAAACGCACTGTGGAGTGGTGAAAACAACCAGAGATCGTGTTTCTCGCATTAACTAGCTCGAAAAGAGCGATCTCGATGATTCAGCATACTTCGGACAGAAGTCTCACCAAGATTATCGCTGGAAATGCATATCTCAGCTTGAAACCCCACGAAAACCAAGATATCTCCGGTTCTGCATATCCAACGAACTGTGGAGTGGTGAAAACACAAGATAACGTGTTTCTCGCATTAAATAGCTAGAAAAGTGCGTTCTCGATGATTCTGCATACTTCTAACAGAAGTCTCACCAAGATTATCGCAGAAAATGCATATCTCAGCTTGAAACCCCACGAAAACCAAGATATCGCCGGTTCTGCATATCAAACGCACTGTGGAGTGGTGAAAACACCGGATAAGGTTTTTCTCGCATTAACAAGCTCGAAAAGAGCGATCTCGATGTTTCAGCATACTTCGGACAGAAGTATCACCAAGATTATCGCAGAAAATGCATATCTCAGCTTGAAACCCGACGAAAACCGAGTTATCTCCGGTTCTGCACATCAAACGTACCGTGGAATGGTGAAAACACCAGAAAACGTGTTTCGCGCATTAAGTAGCTCGAAAAGAGCGTTCTCGAAGATTCTGCATACTGCTGACGGATGTCTCACCAGGATTATCGTAGAAAATGCATATCTCAGCTTGAAACCAGACCGACTCCAAGAAATCTCCGGTTCTGCATGTCAAACGTACTGTGGAGTGGTGAAAACACCAGAAAACGTGTTTCGTGCATTAAGTAGCTCGAAAAGAGCGATCTAGTTGATTCTGCATACTTCTGACAAGAGACCCACCAAGATTATCGCAGAAAATGCATATCTCAGCTGGAAACCCCACGAAAACCAAGATATCGCCTGTTCTGCATATCAAACGCACTGTGGAGTGGTGAAAACAACCAGAGAACGTGTTTCTCCCATTAAATAGCTCGAAAAGAGCGTTCTCGAAGATCCTGCATACTTCTGACAGAAGTCTCACCAAGATTATCGCTGGAAATTCATATCTCAGCTTGAAACCCCACGAAAACCAAGATATCTCCGGTTCTGCATATCCAACGAACTGTGGAGTGGTGAAAACACAAGATAACGTGTTTCGTGCATTAAGTAGCTCGAAAAGAGCGATCTAGTTGATTCTGCATACTTCTGACAAAAGACCCACCAAGATTATCGCAGAAAATGCATATCTCAGCTGGAAATACCACGAAAATCAAGATATCGCCTGTTCTGCATATCAAACGCACTGTGGAGTGGTGAAAACAACCAGAGAACGTGTTTCTCCCATTAAATAGCTCGAAAAGAGCGTTCTCGAAGATCCTGCATACTTCTGACAGAAGTCTCACCAAGATTATCGTAGAAAATGCACATCTCAGCTTGAAACCCGACGAAAACCGAGTTATCTCCGGTTCTGCACATCAAACGTACCGTGGAATGGTGAAAACACCAGAAAACGTGTTTCGCGCATTAAGTAGCTCGAAAAGAGCGTTCTCGAAGATTCTGCATACTGCTGACGGATGTCTCACCAGGATTATCGTAGAAAATGCATATCTCAGCTTGAAACCAGACCGACTCCAAGATATCTCCGGTTCTGCATGTCAAACGTACTGTGGAGTGGTGAAAACACCAGAAAACGTGTTTCGTGCATTAAGTAGCTCGAAAAGAGCGATCTAGTTGATTCTGCATACTTCTGACAAGAGACCCACCAAGATTATCGCAGAAAATGCATATCTCAGCTGGAAACCCCACGAAAACCAAGATATCTCCGGTTCTGCATATCCAGCGAACTGTGGAGTGGTGAAAACCCCAGAAAATGAGTTTCTCGCATTAAATAGCTCGAAAAGAGCGCTCTCGATGTTTCTGCATGCTTCGGACAGATGTTTCACCAAGATCATCGTAGAAAATGCATATCTCAGCTTAAAACCCGACCGAAACCAAGATATCTCCGGTTCTGTATGTCAAACGTACTGTGGAGTGGTGAAAACACCAGAAAACTTGTTTCGTGCATTAAGTAGCTCGAAAAGAGCAATCTAGATGATTCAGCATACTTCTGACAGAAGTCTCACCAAGATTATCGCAGAAAATGCATATCTCAGCTTGAAACCCCACGAAAACCAAGATATCGCCGGTTCTGCATATCAAATGCACTGTGGAGTGGTGAAAACGCCGGATAAGGTTTTTCTGACATTAACTAGCTCGAAAAGAGCGATCTCGATGTTTCAGCATACTTCGGACAGAAGTCTCACCAAGATTATCGCAGAATATGCATATCTCAGCTTGAAACCCCACGAAAACCAAGATATCGCCGGTTCTGCATATGATACGCACTGTGGAGTGGTGAAAACACCAGATAACGTGTTTCGTGCATTAAGTAGCTCGAGAAGAGCGATCTAGATGATTCTGCATACTTCTAACAGAAGTCTTACCAAGATTATCGCAGATAATGCACATCTCTGCTTGAAACCCCACGAAAACCAAGATATCTACTGTTCTGCATATCCAACGATCTGTGGAGTGGTGAAAACCCCAGAAAACGAGATTCTCGCATTAAATAGCTCGAAAAGAGCGCTCTCGATGTTTCTGCATACTTCGGACAGATGTTTCACCAAGATTATCGTAGAAAATGCATATCACAGCTTGAAACCCGACCGAAACCAAGATACCTCCGGTTCTGCATATCAAACGCACTGTGGAGTGGTGAAATCAACCAGAGAACGTGTTTCTCGCATTAAATAGCTCGAGAAGAGTGATCTCGATGATTCAGCATACTTCGGACAGAAGTCTCACCAAGATTATCGCAGGAAATGCATATCTCAGCTTGAAACCCGACCGAAACCAAGATATCTCCCGTTCTGCATGTCAAACGTACTGTGGAGTGGTGAAAACCCCAGAAAACGAGTTTCTCGCATTAAATAGCTCGAAAAGAGCGCGCTCGATGTTTCTGCATGCTTCGGACAGATGTTTCACCAAGATAATCGTAGAAAATGCATATCTCAGCGTGAAACCCGACCTAAACCAAGATATCTCCGGTTCTGCATGTCAAACGTACTGTGGAGTGGTGAAAACACCAGAAAACGTGTTTCGTGCATTAAGTAGCTCGAAAAGAGCGATCTAGTTGATTCTGCATACTTCTGACAAAAGACCCACCAAGATTATCGCAGAAAATGCATATCTCAGCTGGAAATACCACGAAAATCAAGATATCGCCTGTTCTGCATATCAAACGCACTGTGGAGTGGTGAAAACAACCAGAGAACGTGTTTCTCGCATTAACTAGCTCGAAAAGAGCGATCTCGATGATTCAGCATACTTCGGACAGAAGTCTCACCAAGATTATCGCTGGAAATGCATATCTCAGCTTGAAACCCCACGAAAACCAAGATATCTCCGGTTCTGCATATCCAACGAACTGTGGAGTGGTGAAAACACAAGATAACGTGTTTCTCGTATTAAATAGCTCGAAAAGTGCGATCTCGATGATTCTGCATACTTCTAACGGAAGTCTCAACAAGATTATCGCAGAAAATGCATATCTCAGCTTGAAACCCCACGAAAACCAAGATATCGCCGGTTCTGCATATCAAACGCACTGTGGAGTGGTGAAAACACCGGATAAGGTTTTTCTCGCATTAACAAGCTCGAAAAGAGCGATCTCGATGTTTCAGCATACTTCGGACAGAAGTCTCACCAAGATTATCGCAGAAAATGCATATCTCAGCTTGAAACCCCGCAAAAACCAAGATATCGCCGGTTCTGCATATCATACGCACTGTGGAGTGGTGAAAACACCAGATAACGTGTTTCTCCCATTAAATAGCTCGAAAAGAGCGTTCTCGAATATCCTGCATACTTCTGACAGAAGTCTCACCAAGATCATCGTAGAAAATGCACATCTCAGCTTGAAACCCGACGAAAACCGAGTTATCTCCGGTTCTGCACATCAAACGTACCGTGGAGTGGTGAAAACCCCAGAAAACGTGTTTCTTGCATTAAATAGCTCGAAAAGTGCGCTCTCGACATTTCTGCATATTTCGGACAGATGTTTCACCAAGATTATCGTAGAAAATGCATATCTCAGCTTGAAACCCGACGAAAACCAAAATATCGCCGGTTCTGCATATCAAACCAACTGTGGAGTGGTGAGAACACCAGAAAACGTGTTTATCGCATTAAATAGCTCGAAAAGTGCGATCTCGATGATTTTGCATACTTCTAACAGGTGTCTCACCAAGATTATCGCAGAAAATGCATATCTCTGCTTGAAACCCCACGAAAACCAAGATATTGCCTGTTCTGCATATCAAACGCACTGTGGAGTGGTGAAAACCCAGAAAACGAGTTTCTCGCATTAAATAGCTCGAAAAGAGCGCTCTCGATGTTTCTGCATACTTCGGACAGATGTTTCACCAAGATTATCGTAGAAAATGCATATCACAGCTTGAAACCCGACCGAAACCAAGATACCTCCGGTTCTGCATATCAAACGCACTGTGGAGTGGTGAAATCAACCAGAGAACGTGTTTCTCGCATTAAATAGCTCGAGAAGAGCGATCTCGATGATTCAGCATACTTCGGACAGAAGTCTCACCAAGATTAACGCAGGAAATGCATATCTCAGCTTGAAACCCGACCGAAACCAAGATATCTCCCGTTCTGCATGTCAAACGTACTGTGGAGTGGTGAAAACCCCAGAAAACGAGTTTCTCGCATTAAATAGCTCGAAAAGAGCGCTCTCGATGTTTCTGCATACTTCGGACAGATGTTTCACCAAGATAATCGTAGAAAGTGCATATCTCAGCGTGAAACCCGACCTAAACCAAGATATCTCCGGTTCTGCATGTCAAACGTACTGTGGAGTGGTGAAAACACCAGAAAACGTGTTTCGTGCATTAAGTAGCTCGAAAAGAGCGATCTAGTCGATTCTGCATACTTCTGACAAAAGACCCACCAAGATTATCGCAGAAAATGCATATCTCAGCTGGAAATACCACGAAAATCAAGATATCGCCTGTTCTGCATATCAAACGCACTGTGGAGTGGTGAAAACAACCAGAGAACGTGTTTCTCGCTTTAACTAGCTCGAAAAGAGCGATCTCGATGATTCAGCATACTTCGGACAGAAGTCTCACCAAGATTATCGCTGGAAATGCATATCTCAGCTTGAAAACCCACGAAAACCATGATATCTCCGGTTCTGCATATCCAACGAACTGTGGAGTGGTGAAAACACAAGATAACGTGTTTCTCGCATTAAATAGCTCGAAAAGTGCGATCTCGATGATTCTGCATACTTCTAACAGAAGTCTCACCAAGATTATCGCAGAAAATGCATATCTCAGCTTGAAACCCCACGAAAACCAAGATATCGCCGGTTCTGCATATCAAACGCACTGTGGAGTGGTGAAAACACCGGATAAGGTTTTTCTCGCATTAAAAAGCTCGAAAAGAGCGATCTCGATGTTTCAGCATACTTCGGACAGAAGTCTCACCAAGATTATCGCAGAAAATGCATATCTCAGCTTGAAACCCCGCGAAAACCAAGATATCGCAGGTTCTGCATATCATACGCACTGTGGAGTGGTGAAAACACCAGATAACGTGTTTCTCCCATTAAATAGCTCGAAAAGAGCGTTCTCGAAGATCCTGCATACTTCTGACAGAAGTCTCACCAAGATTATCGTAGAAAATGCACATCTCAGCTTGAAACCCGACGAAAACAGAGTTATCTCCTGTTCTGCACATCAAACGTACCGTGGAATGGTGAAAACACCAGAAAACGTGTTTCGCGCATTAAGTAGCTCGAAAAGAGCGATCTCGAAGATTCTGCATACTGCTGACGGATGTCTCACCAGGATTATCGTAGAAAATGCATATCTCAGCTTGAAACCAGACCGACTCCAAGATATCTCCGGTTCTGCATGTCAAACGTACTGTGGAGTGGTGAAAACACCAGAAAACGTGTTTCGTGCATTAAGTAGCTCGAAAAGAGCGATCTAGATGATTCTGCATACTTCTGACAAGAGACCCACCAAGATTATCGCAGAAAATGCATATCTCAGCTGGAAACCCCACGAAAACCAAGATATCTCCGGTTCTGCATATCCAGCGAACTGTGGAGTGCTGAAAACCCCAGAAAATGAGTTTCTCGCATTAAATAGCTCGAAAAGAGCGCTCTCGATGTTTCTGCATGCTTCGGATAGATGTTTCACCAAGATCATCGTAGAAAATGCATATCTCAGCTTAAAACCCGACCGAAACCAAGATATCTCCGGTTCTGTATGTCAAACGTACTGTGGAGTGGTGAAAACCCCAGAAAACGAGTTTCTCGCATTAAATAGCTCGAAAAGAGCGCGCTCGATGTTTCTGCATGCTTCGGACAGATGTTTCACCAAGATAATCGTAGAAAGTGCATATCTCAGCGTGAAACCCGACCTAAACCAAGATATCTCCGGTTCTGCATGTCAAACGTACTGTGGAGTGGTGAAAACACCAGAAAACGTGTTTCTCGCATTAAGTAGCTCGAAAAGAGCGATCTAGTCGATTCTGCATACTTCTGACAAAAGACCCACCAAGATTATCGCAGAAAATGCATATCTCAGCTGGAAATACCACGAAAATCAAGATATCGCCTGTTCTGCATATCAAACGCACTGTGGAGTGGTGAAAACAACCAGAGAACGTGTTTCTCGCTTTAACTAGCTCGAAAAGAGCGATCTAGTTGATTCTGCATACTTCTGACAAAAGACCCACCAAGATTATGGCAGAAAATGCATATCTCAGCTGGAAACACCACGAAAATCAAGATATCGCCTGTTCTGCATATCAAACGCACTGTGGAGTGGTGAAAACAACCAGAGAACGTGTTTCTCGCATTAACTAGCTCGAAAAGTGCGATCTCGATGATTCAGCATACTTCGGACAGAAGTCTCACCAAGATTATCGCAGGAAATGCATATCTCAGCTTGAAACCCCACGAAAACCAAGATATCTCCGGTTCTGCATATCAAACGCACTGTGGAGTGGTGAAAACACCAGATAACGTGTTTCTCGCACTAACTAGCTCGAAAAGAGCAATCTAGATGATTCAGCATACTTCTGACAGAAGTCTCACCGAGATTATCGCAGAAAATGCATATCTCAGCTTGAAACCCCAGGAAAACCAAGATATCGCCGGTTCTGCATATCAAATGCACTGTGGAGTGGTGAAAACGCCGGATAAGGTTTTTCTGACATTAACTAGCTCGAAAAGAGCGATCTCGATGTTTCAGCATACTTCGGACAGAAGTCTCACCAAGATTATCGCAGAAAATGCATATCTCAGCTTGAAACCCCACGAAAACCAAGATATCGCCGGTTCTGCATATGATACGCACTGTGGAGTGGTGAAAACACCAGATAACGTGTTTCGTGCATTAAGTAGCTCGAGAAGAGCGATCTAGATGATTCTGCATACTTCTAACAGAAGTCTTACCAAGATTATCGCAGATAATGCATATCTCTGCTTGAAACCCCACGAAAACCAAGATATCTACTGTTCTGCATATCCAACGATCTGTGGAGTGGTGAAAACCCCAGAAAACGTGTTTCTCGCATTAAATAGCTCGAAAAGAGCGCTCTCGATGTTTCTGCATACTTCGGACAGATGTTTCACCAAGCTTATCGTAGAAAATGCATATCTCAGCTTGAAACCCGACGAAAACCAAAATATCGCCGTTTCTGCATATCCAACGCACTGTGGAGTGGTAAAAACACCAGATAACGTGTTTCTCGCATTAAGTAGCTCGAAACGAGCGATCTCGATGATTCTGCATACTTCGGACAGAAGTCTCAACAAGATTATCGCGGAAAATGCATATCTCAGCTCGAAACCCCACGAAAACCAAGATATCTACTGTTCTGCATATCAAACGCACTGTGGAGTGGTGAAAACACCAGATAACGTGTTGCTCGCACTAACTAGCTCGAAAAGAGCGATCTCGATGATTCACCATACTTCGGACAGAAGTCTCACCAAGATTATCGCAGAAAATGCATATCTCAGCTTGAAACCCCACGAAAACCAAGATATCGCCGGTTCTGCATATCAAATGCACTGTGGAGTGGTGAAAACACCAGATAACGTGTTTCTCGAATTAAATAGCTCGAAAAGAGCGTTCTCTAAGATCCTGCAAACTTCTGACAGAAGTCTCACCAAGATTATCGTAGAAAATGCATATCTCAGCTTGAAACCCGACGAAAACCGAGTTATCTCCGGTTCTGCACATCAAACGTACCGTGGAGTGGTGAAAACACCAGAAAACGTGTTTCGCACATTAAGTAGCTCGAAAAGAGCGTTCTCGAAGATTCTGCATACATCTGACAGAAGTCTCACCAGGATTATCGTAGAAAATGCATATCTCAGCTTGAAACCCCACGAAAACCAAGATATCTACTGTTCTGCATATCCAACGAACTGTGGAGTGGTGAAAACACCAGATAACGTGTTTCTCGCATTAAATAGCTCGAAAAGAGCGTTCTCGAAGAACCTGCATACTTCTGACAGAAGTCTCACCAAGATTATCGCAGAAAATGCATATTTCTGCTTGAAACACCACGAAAACCAAGATATAGACTATTCTGCATATCAAACGCACTGTGGAGTGGTGAAAACACCAGATAACGTGTTTCTCGCATTAAATAGCTCGAAAAGAGCGTTCTCGATGGTTTTGCATACTTCTAACAGGTGTCTCACCAAGATTATCGCAGAAAATGCATATCTCTGCTTGAAACCCCTCGAAAACCAAGATATCGCCTGTTCTGCATATCAAACGCACTGTGGAGTGGTGAAAACCCCAGAAAACGAGTTTCTCGCATTAAATAGCTCGAAAAGAGCGCTCTCGATGTTTCTGCATACTTCGGACAGATGTTTCACCATTATTATCGTAGAAAATGCATATCTCAGCTTGAAACCCGACGAAAACCGAGTTATCTCCGGTTCTGCACATCAAACGTACCGTGGAGTGGTGAAAACCCCAGAAAACGTGTTTCTAGCATTAAATAGCTCGAAAAGTGCGCTCTCGACGTTTCTGCATACTTCGGACAGATGTTTCACCAAGATTATCGTAGAAAATGCATATCTCAGCTTGAAACCCGACGAAAACCAAAATATCGCCGGTTCTGCATATCAAACCAACTGTGGAGTGGTGAAAACACCAGAAAACGTGTTTATCGCATTAAATAGCTCGAAAAGTGCGATCTCGATGATTTTGCATACTTCTAACAGGTGTCTCACCAAGATTATCGCAGAAAATGCATATCTCTGCTTGAAACCCCACGAAAACCAAGATATCGCCTGTTCTGCATATCAATCGCACTGTGGAGTGGTGAAAACCCCAGAAAACGAGTTTCTCGCATTAAATAGCTCGAAAAGAGCGCTCTCGATGTTGCTGCATACTTCGGACAGATGTTTCACCAAGATTATCGTAGAAAATGCATATCACAGCTTGAAACCCGACCGAAACCAAGATACCTCCGGTTCTGCATATCAAACGCACTGTGGAGTGGTGAAAACACCAGATAACGTGTTTCTCGCATTAAGTAGCTCGAAACGAGCGATCTCGATGATTCTGCATACTTCGGACAGAAGTCTCAACAAGATTATCGCGGAAAATGCATATCTCAGCTCGAAACCCCACGAAAACCAAGATATCTACTGTTCTGCATATCAAACGCACTGTGGAGTGGTGAAAACACCAGATAACGTGTTGCTCGCACTAACTAGCTCGAAAAGAGCGATCTCGATGATTCACCATACTTCGGACAGAAGTCTCACCAAGATTATCGCAGAAAATGCATATCTCAGCTTGAAACCCCACGAAAACCAAGATATCGCCGGTTCTGCATATCAAATGCACTGTGGAGTGGTGAAAACACCAGATAACGTGTTTCTCGAATTAAATAGCTCGAAAAGAGCGTTCTCTAAGATCCTGCAAACTTCTGACAGAAGTCTCACCAAGATTATCGTAGAAAATGCATATCTCAGCTTGAAACCCGACGAAAACCGAGTTATCTCCGGTTCTGCACATCAAACGTACCGTGGAGTGGTGAAAACACCAGAAAACGTGTTTCGCACATTAAGTAGCTCGAAAAGAGCGTTCTCGAAGATTCTGCATACATCTGACAGAAGTCTCACCAGGATTATCGTAGAAAATGCATATCTCAGCTTGAAACCCCACGAAAACCAAGATATCTACTGTTCTGCATATCCAACGAACTGTGGAGTGGTGAAAACACCAGATAACGTGTTTCTCGCATTAAATAGCTCGAAAAGAGCGTTCTCGAAGAACCTGCATACTTCTGACAGAAGTCTCACCAAGATTATCGCAGAAAATGCATATTTCTGCTTGAAACACCACGAAAACCAAGATATAGACTATTCTGCATATCAAACGCACTGTGGAGTGGTGAAAACACCAGATAACGTGTTTCTCGCATTAAATAGCTCGAAAAGAGCGTTCTCGATGGTTTTGCATACTTCTAACAGGTGTCTCACCAAGATTATCGCAGAAAATGCATATCTCTGCTTGAAACCCCTCGAAAACCAAGATATCGCCTGTTCTGCATATCAAACGCACTGTGGAGTGGTGAAAACCCCAGAAAACGAGTTTCTCGCATTAAATAGCTCGAAAAGAGCGCTCTCGATGTTTCTGCATACTTCGGACAGATGTTTCACCATTATTATCGTAGAAAATGCATATCTCAGCTTGAAACCCGACGAAAACCGAGTTATCTCCGGTTCTGCACATCAAACGTACCGTGGAGTGGTGAAAACCCCAGAAAACGTGTTTCTTGCATTAAATAGCTCGAAAAGTGCGCTCTCGACGTTTCTGCATACTTCGGACAGATGTTTCACCAAGATTATCGTAGAAAATGCATATCTCAGCTTGAAACCCGACGAAAACCAAAATATCGCCGGTTCTGCATATCAAACCAACTGTGGAGTGGTGAAAACACCAGAAAACGTGTTTATCGCATTAAATAGCTCGAAAAGTGCGATCTCGATGATTTTGCATACTTCTAACAGGTGTCTCACCAAGATTATCGCAGAAAATGCATATCTCTGCTTGAAACCCCACGAAAACCAAGATATCGCCTGTTCTGCATATCAATCGCACTGTGGAGTGGTGAAAACCCCAGAAAACGAGTTTCTCGCATTAAATAGCTCGAAAAGAGCGCTCTCGAAGTTGCTGCATACTTCGGACAGATGTTTCACCAAGATTATCGTAGAAAATGCATATCACAGCTTGAAACCCGACCGAAACCAAGATACCTCCGGTTCTGCATATCAAACGCACTGTGGAGTGGTGAAATCAACCAGAGAACGTGTTTCTCGCATTAAATAGCTCGAAAAGAGCGCGCTCGATGTTTCTGCATGCTTCGGACAGATGTTTCACCAAGATAATCGTAGAAAATGCATATCTCAGCGTGAAACCCGACCTAAACCAAGATATCTCCGGTTCTGCATGTCAAACGTACTGTGGAGTTGTGAAAACACAAGATAACGTGTTTCTCGCATTAAATAGCTCGAGAAGTGCGATCTCGATGATTCTGCATACTTCTAACGGAAGTCTCACCAAGATTATCGCAGAAAATGCATATCTCAGCTGGAAATACCACGAAAATCAAGATATCGCCTGTTCTGCATATCAAACGCACTGTGGAGTGGTGAAAACAACCAGAGAACGTGTTTCTCGCATTAACTAGCTCGAAAAGAGCGATCTCGATGATTCAGCATACTTCGGACAGAAGTCTCACCAAGATTATCGCTGGAAATGCATATCACAGCTTGAAACCCCACGAAAACCAAGATATCTCCGGTTCTGCATATCCAACGAACTGTGGAGTTGTGAAAACACAAGATAACGTGTTTCTCGCATTAAATAGCTCGAGAAGTGCGATCTCGATGATTCTGCATACTTCTAACGGAAGTCTCACCAAGATTATCGCAGAAAATTGCATATCTCAGCTTGAAACCCCACGAAAACCAAGATATCGCCGGTTCTGCATATCAAACGCACTGTGGAGTGGTGAAAACACCGGATACGGTTTTTCTCGCATTAACAAGCTCGAAAAGAGCGATCTCGATGTTTCAGCATACTTCGGACAGAAGTCTCACCAAGATTATCGCAGAAAATGCATATCTCAGCTTGAAACCCCGCGAAAACCAAGATATCGCCGGTTCTGCATATCATACGCACTGTGGAGTGGTGAAAACACCAGATAACGTGTTTCTCCCATTAAATAGCTCGAAAAGAGCGTTCTCGAATATCCTGCATACTTCTGACAGAAGTCTCACCAAGATTATCGTAGAAAATGCACATCTCAGCTTGAAACCCGACGAAAACCGAGTTATCTCCGGTTCTGCACATCAAACGTACCGTGGAGTGGTGAAAACCCCAGAAAACGTGTTTCTTGCATTAAATAGCTCGAAAAGTGCGCTCTCGACGTTTCTGCATACTTCGGACAGATGTTTCACCAAGATTATCGTAGAAAATGCATATCTCAGCTTGAAACCCGACGAAAACCAAAATATCGCCGGTTCTGCATATCAAACCAACTGTGGAGTGGTGAAAACACCAGAAAACGTGTTTATCGCATTAAATAGCTCGAAAAGTGCGATCTCGATGATTTTGCATACTTCTAACAGGTGTCTCACCAAGATTATCGCAGAAAATGCATATCTCTGCTTGAAACCCCACGAAAACCAAGATATCGCCTGTTCTGCATATCAAACGCACTGTGGAGTGGTGAAAACCCCAGAAAACGAGTTTCTCGCATTAAATAGCTCGAAAAGAGCGCTCTCGATGTTTCTGCATACTTCGGACAGATGTTTCACCAAGATTATCGTAGAAAATGCATATCACAGCTTGAAACCCGACCGAAACCAAGATACCTCCGGTTCTGCATATCAAACGCACTGTGGAGTGGTGAAATCAACCAGAGAACGTGTTTCTCGCATTAAATAGCTCGAGAAGAGCGATCTCGATGATTCAGCATACTTCGGACAGAAGTCTCACCAAGATTATCGCAGGAAATGCATATCTCAGCTTGAAACCCGACCGAAACCAAGATATCTCCCGTTCTGCATGTCAAACGTACTGTGGAGTGGTGAAAACCCCAGAAAACGAGTTTCTCGCATTAAATAGCTCGAAAAGAGCGCGCTCGATGTTTCTGCATGCTTCGGACAGATGTTTCACCAAGATAATCGTAGAAAATGCATATCTCAGCGTGAAACCCGACCTAAACCAAGATATCTCCGGTTCTCCATGTCAAACGTACTGTGGAGTGGTGAAAACACCAGAAAACGTGTTTCGTGAATTAAGTAGCTCGAAAAGAGCGATCTAGTTGATTCTGCATACTTCTGACAAAAGACCCACCAAGATTATCGCAGAAAATGCATATCTCAGCTGGAAATACCACGAAAATCAAGATATCGCCTGTTCTGCATATCAAACGCACTGTGGAGTGGTGAAAACAACCAGAGAACGTGTTTCTCGCATTAACTAGCTCGAAAAGAGCGATCTCGATGATTCAGCATACTTCGGACAGAAGTCTCACCAAGATTATCGCTGGAAATGCATATCTCAGCTTGAAACCCCACGAAAACCAAGATATCTCCGGTTCTGCATATCCAACGAACTGTGGAGTGGTGAAAACACAAGATAACGTGTTTCTCGCATTAAATAGCTCGAAAAGTGCGATCTCGATGATTCTGCATACTTCTAACAGAAGTCTCACCAAGATTATCGCAGAAAATGCATATCTCAGCTTGAAACCCCACGAAAACCAAGATATCGCCGGTTCTGCATATCAAACGCACTGTGGAGTGGTGAAAACACCGGATAAGGTTTTTCTCGCATTAACAAGCTCGAAAAGAGCGATCTCGATGTTTCAGCATACTTCGGACAGAAGTCTCACCAAGTTTATCGCAGAAAATGCATATCTCAGCTTGAAACCCCGCGAAAACCAAGATATCGCCGGTTCTGCATATCATACGCACTGTGGAGTGGTGAAAACACCACATTACGTGTTTCTCCCATTAAATAGCTCGAAAAGAGCGTTCTCGAAGATCCTGCATACTTCTGACAGAAGTCTCACCAAGATTATCGTAGAAAATGCACATCTCAGCTTGCAACCCGACGAAAACCGAGTTATCTCCGGTTCTGCACATCAAACGTACCGTGGAATGGTGAAAACACCAGAAAACGTGTTTCGCGCATTAAATAGCTCGAAAAGAGCGCTCTCGATGTTTCTGCATACTTCGGACAGATGTTTCACCAAGATAATCGTAGAAAATGCATATCTCTGCTTGAAACCCCACGAAAACCAAGATATCGCCTGTTCTGCATATCAAACGCACTGTGGAGTGGTGAAAACCCCAGAAAACGAGTTTCTCGCATTAAATAGCTCGAAAAGAGCGCTCTCGATGTTTCTGCATACTTCGGACAGATGTTTCACCAAGATTATCGTAGAAAATGCATATCACAGCTTGAAACCCGACCGACTCCAAGATATCTCCGGTTCTGCATGTCAAACGTACTGTGGAGTGGTGAAAACACCAGAAAACGTGTTTCGTGCATTAAGTAGCTCGAAAAGAGCGATCTAGATGATTCTGCATACTTCTGACAAAAGACCCACCAAGATTATCGCAGAAAATGCATATCTCAGCTGGAAACACCATGAAAATAAAGATATCGCCTGTTCTGCTTATCAAACGCACTGTGGAGTGGTGAAAACACCAGATAACGTGTTTCTCGCATTAAATAGCTCGAAAAGCGCGATCTCCATGATTCTGCATACTTCTAACAGAAGTCTCACCAAGATTATCGCAGAAAATGCATATCTCTGCTTGAAACCCCACGAAAACCAAGATAAATACTGTTCTGCATATCCAACGATCTGTGGAGTGGTGAAAACCCCAGAAAACGTGTTTCTCGCATTAAATAGCTCGAAAAGAGCGCTCTCGATGTTTCTGCATACTTCGGACAGATGTTTCACCAAGCTTATCGTAGAAAATGCATATCTCAGCTTGAAACTCGACGAAAACCAAAATATCGCTGTTTCTGCATATCCAACGCACTGTGGAGTGGTGAAAACACCAGATAACGTGTTTCTCGCATTAAGTAGCTCGAAACGAGCGATCTCGATGATTCTGCGTACTTCGGACAGAAGTGTCACCAAGATTGTCGCAGAAAATGCATATCTCAGCTTGAAACCCCACGAAAACCAAGATATCGCCGGTTCTGCATATCAAATGCACTGTGGAGTGGTGAAAACACCGGATAAGGTTTTTCTCGCATTAAATAGCTCGAAAAGTGCGTTCTCGAATATCCTGCATACTTCTGACAGAAGTCTCACCAAGATTATCGCAGGAAATGCATATCTCAGCTTGAAACCCCGCGAAAACCAAGATATCGCCGGTTCTGCATATCATACGCACTGTGGAGTGGTGAAAACACCACATAACGTGTTTCTCCCATTAAATAGCTCGAAAAGAGCGTTCTCGAAGATCCTGCATACTTCTGACAGAAGTCTCACCAAGATTATCGTAGAAAATGCACATCTCAGCTTGCAACCCGACGAAAACCGAGTTATCTCCGGTTCTGCACATCAAACGTACCGTGGAATGGTGAAAACACCAGAAAACGCGTTTCGCGCATTAAGTAGCTCGAAAAGAGCGTTCTACATGATTCTGCATACTTCTGACAAGAGACCCACCAAGATTATCGCTGAAAATGCATATCTCAGCTGGAAACCCCACGAAAACCAAGATATCTCCGGTTCTGCATATCCAGCGAACTGTGGAGTGGTGAAAACCCCAGAAAATGAGTTTCTCGCATTAAATAGCTCGAAAAGAGCGCTCTCGATGTTTCTGCATGCTTCGGACAGATGTTTCACCAAGATAATCGTAGAAAATGCATATCTCAGCTTAAAACCCGACCGAAACCAAGATATCTCCGGTTCTGTATGTCAAACGTACTGTGGAGTGGTGAAAACACCAGAAAACTTGTTTCGTGCATTAAGTAGCTCGAAAAGAGCGATCTAGTTGATTCTGCATACTTCTGACAAAAGACCCACCAAGATTATCGCAGAAAATGCATATCTCAGCTGGAAACACCACGAAAATCAAGATATCGCCTGTTCTGCATATCAAACGCACTGTGGAGTGGTGAAAACAACCAGAGAACGTGTTTCTCGCATTAACTAGCTCGAAAAGTGCGATCTCGATGATTCTGCATACTTCGGACAGAAGTCTCACCAAGATTATCGTAGGAAATGCATATCTCAGCTTGAAACCCCACGAAAACCAAGATATCTCCGGTTCTGCATACCCAACGAACTGTGGAGTGGTGAAAACACCAGATAACGTGTTTCTCGCATTAAATAGCTCGAAAAGTGCGATCTCGATGATTCTGCATACTTCTAACAGAAGTCTCACCAAGATTATCGCAGAAAATGCATATCTCAGCTTGAAACCCCACGAAAACGAAGATATCGCCGGTTCTGCATGTCAAACGTACTGTGGAGTGGTGAAAACACAAGAAAACGTGTTTCCTGCATTAAATAGCTCGAAAAGCGCGATCTCCATGATTCTGCATACTTCTAACAGAAGTCTCACCAAGATTATCGCAGAAAATGCATATCTCAGCTTGAAACCCCACGAAAACCAAGATATCGCCGGTTCTGCATATGATACGCACTGTGGAGTGGTGAAAACACCAGATAACGTGTTTCGTGCATTAAGTAGCTCGAGAAGAGCGATCTAGATGATTCTGCATACTTCTAACAGAAGTCTTACCAAGATTATCGCAGATAATGCATATCTCTGCTTGAAACCCCACGAAAACCAAGATATCTACTGTTCTGCATATCCAACGATCTGTGGAGTGGTGAAAACCCCAGAAAACGTGTTTCTCGCATTAAATAGCTCGAAAAGAGCGCTCTCGATGTTTCTGCATACTTCGGACAGATGTTTCACCAAGCTTATCGTAGAAAATGCATATCTCAGCTTGAAACCCGACGAAAACCAAAATATCGCCGTTTCTGCATATCCAACGCACTGTGGAGTGGTAAAAACACCAGATAACGTGTTTCTCGCATTAAGTAGCTCGAAACGAGCGATCTCGATGATTCTGCATACTTCGGACAGAAGTCTCAACAAGATTATCGCGGAAAATGCATATCTCAGCTCGAAACCCCACGAAAACCAAGATATCTACTGTTCTGCATATCAAACGCACTGTGGAGTGGTGAAAACACCAGATAACGTGTTGCTCGCACTAACTAGCTCGAAAAGAGCGATCTCGATGATTCACCATACTTCGGACAGAAGTCTCACCAAGATTATCGCAGAAAATGCATATCTCAGCTTGAAACCCCACGAAAACCAAGATATCGCCGGTTCTGCATATCAAATGCACTGTGGAGTGGTGAAAACACCAGATAACGTGTTTCTCGAATTAAATAGCTCGAAAAGAGCGTTCTCTAAGATCCTGCAAACTTCTGACAGAAGTCTCACCAAGATTATCGTAGAAAATGCATATCTCAGCTTGAAACCCGACGAAAACCGAGTTATCTCCGGTTCTGCACATCAAACGTACCGTGGAGTGGTGAAAACACCAGAAAACGTGTTTCGCACATTAAGTAGCTCGAAAAGAGCGTTCTCGAAGATTCTGCATACATCTGACAGAAGTCTCACCAGGATTATCGTAGAAAATGCATATCTCAGCTTGAAACCCCACGAAAACCAAGATATCTACTGTTCTGCATATCCAACGAACTGTGGAGTGGTGAAAACACCAGATAACGTGTTTCTCGCATTAAATAGCTCGAAAAGAGCGTTCTCGAAGAACCTGCATACTTCTGACAGAAGTCTCACCAAGATTATCGCAGAAAATGCATATTTCTGCTTGAAACACCACGAAAACCAAGATATAGACTATTCTGCATATCAAACGCACTGTGGAGTGGTGAAAACACCAGATAACGTGTTTCTCGCATTAAATAGCTCGAAAAGAGCGTTCTCGATGGTTTTGCATACTTCTAACAGGTGTCTCACCAAGATTATCGCAGAAAATGCATATCTCTGCTTGAAACCCCTCGAAAACCAAGATATCGCCTGTTCTGCATATCAAACGCACTGTGGAGTGGTGAAAACCCCAGAAAACGAGTTTCTCGCATTAAATAGCTCGAAAAGAGCGCTCTCGATGTTTCTGCATACTTCGGACAGATGTTTCACCATTATTATCGTAGAAAATGCATATCTCAGCTTGAAACCCGACGAAAACCGAGTTATCTCCGGTTCTGCACATCAAACGTACCGTGGAGTGGTGAAAACCCCAGAAAACGTGTTTCTTGCATTAAATAGCTCGAAAAGTGCGCTCTCGACGTTTCTGCATACTTCGGACAGATGTTTCACCAAGATTATCGTAGAAAATGCATATCTCAGCTTGAAACCCGACGAAAACCAAAATATCGCCGGTTCTGCATATCAAACCAACTGTGGAGTGGTGAAAACACCAGAAAACGTGTTTATCGCATTAAATAGCTCGAAAAGTGCGATCTCGATGATTTTGCATACTTCTAACAGGTGTCTCACCAAGATTATCGCAGAAAATGCATATCTCTGCTTGAAACCCCACGAAAACCAAGATATCGCCTGTTCTGCATATCAATCGCACTGTGGAGTGGTGAAAACCCCAGAAAACGAGTTTCTCGCATTAAATAGCTCGAAAAGAGCGCTCTCGATGTTGCTGCATACTTCGGACAGATGTTTCACCAAGATTATCGTAGAAAATGCATATCACAGCTTGAAACCCGACCGAAACCAAGATACCTCCGGTTCTGCATATCAAACGCACTGTGGAGTGGTGAAAACACCAGATAACGTGTTTCTCGCATTAAGTAGCTCGAAACGAGCGATCTCGATGATTCTGCATACTTCGGACAGAAGTCTCAACAAGATTATCGCGGAAAATGCATATCTCAGCTCGAAACCCCACGAAAACCAAGATATCTACTGTTCTGCATATCAAACGCACTGTGGAGTGGTGAAAACACCAGATAACGTGTTGCTCGCACTAACTAGCTCGAAAAGAGCGATCTCGATGATTCACCATACTTCGGACAGAAGTCTCACCAAGATTATCGCAGAAAATGCATATCTCAGCTTGAAACCCCACGAAAACCAAGATATCGCCGGTTCTGCATATCAAATGCACTGTGGAGTGGTGAAAACACCAGATAACGTGTTTCTCGAATTAAATAGCTCGAAAAGAGCGTTCTCTAAGATCCTGCAAACTTCTGACAGAAGTCTCACCAAGATTATCGTAGAAAATGCATATCTCAGCTTGAAACCCGACGAAAACCGAGTTATCTCCGGTTCTGCACATCAAACGTACCGTGGAGTGGTGAAAACACCAGAAAACGTGTTTCGCACATTAAGTAGCTCGAAAAGAGCGTTCTCGAAGATTCTGCATACATCTGACAGAAGTCTCACCAGGATTATCGTAGAAAATGCATATCTCAGCTTGAAACCCCACGAAAACCAAGATATCTACTGTTCTGCATATCCAACGAACTGTGGAGTGGTGAAAACACCAGATAACGTGTTTCTCGCATTAAATAGCTCGAAAAGAGCGTTCTCGAAGAACCTGCATACTTCTGACAGAAGTCTCACCAAGATTATCGCAGAAAATGCATATTTCTGCTTGAAACACCACGAAAACCAAGATATAGACTATTCTGCATATCAAACGCACTGTGGAGTGGTGAAAACACCAGATAACGTGTTTCTCGCATTAAATAGCTCGAAAAGAGCGTTCTCGATGGTTTTGCATACTTCTAACAGGTGTCTCACCAAGATTATCGCAGAAAATGCATATCTCTGCTTGAAACCCCTCGAAAACCAAGATATCGCCTGTTCTGCATATCAAACGCACTGTGGAGTGGTGAAAACCCCAGAAAACGAGTTTCTCGCATTAAATAGCTCGAAAAGAGCGCTCTCGATGTTTCTGCATACTTCGGACAGATGTTTCACCATTATTATCGTAGAAAATGCATATCTCAGCTTGAAACCCGACGAAAACCGAGTTATCTCCGGTTCTGCACATCAAACGTACCGTGGAGTGGTGAAAACCCCAGAAAACGTGTTTCTTGCATTAAATAGCTCGAAAAGTGCGCTCTCGACGTTTCTGCATACTTCGGACAGATGTTTCACCAAGATTATCGTAGAAAATGCATATCTCAGCTTGAAACCCGACGAAAACCAAAATATCGCCGGTTCTGCATATCAAACCAACTGTGGAGTGGTGAAAACACCAGAAAACGTGTTTATCGCATTAAATAGCTCGAAAAGTGCGATCTCGATGATTTTGCATACTTCTAACAGGCGTCTCACCAAGATTATCGCAGAAAATGCATATCTCTGCTTGAAACCCCACGAAAACCAAGATATCGCCTGTTCTGCATATCAATCGCACTGTGGAGTGGTGAAAACCCCAGAAAACGAGTTTCTCGCATTAAATAGCTCGAAAAGAGCGCTCTCGAAGTTGCTGCATACTTCGGACAGATGTTTCACCAAGATTATCGTAGAAAATGCATATCACAGCTTGAAACCCGACCGAAACCAAGATACCTCCGGTTCTGCATATCAAACGCACTGTGGAGTGGTGAAATCAACCAGAGAACGTGTTTCTCGCATTAAATAGCTCGAAAAGAGCGCGCTCGATGTTTCTGCATGCTTCGGACAGATGTTTCACCAAGATAATCGTAGAAAATGCATATCTCAGCGTGAAACCCGACCTAAACCAAGATATCTCCGGTTCTGCATGTCAAACGTACTGTGGAGTTGTGAAAACACAAGATAACGTGTTTCTCGCATTAAATAGCTCGAGAAGTGCGATCTCGATGATTCTGCATACTTCTAACGGAAGTCTCACCAAGATTATCGCAGAAAATGCATATCTCAGCTGGAAATACCACGAAAATCAAGATATCGCCTGTTCTGCATATCAAACGCACTGTGGAGTGGTGAAAACAACCAGAGAACGTGTTTCTCGCATTAACTAGCTCGAAAAGAGCGATCTCGATGATTCAGCATACTTCGGACAGAAGTCTCACCAAGATTATCGCTGGAAATGCATATCACAGCTTGAAACCCCACGAAAACCAAGATATCTCCGGTTCTGCATATCCAACGAACTGTGGAGTTGTGAAAACACAAGATAACGTGTTTCTCGCATTAAATAGCTCGAGAAGTGCGATCTCGATGATTCTGCATACTTCTAACGGAAGTCTCACCAAGATTATCGCAGAAAATTGCATATCTCAGCTTGAAACCCCACGAAAACCAAGATATCGCCGGTTCTGCATATCAAACGCACTGTGGAGTGGTGAAAACACCGGATACGGTTTTTCTCGCATTAACAAGCTCGAAAAGAGCGATCTCGATGTTTCAGCATACTTCGGACAGAAGTCTCACCAAGATTATCGCAGAAAATGCATATCTCAGCTTGAAACCCCGCGAAAACCAAGATATCGCCGGTTCTGCATATCATACGCACTGTGGAGTGGTGAAAACACCAGATAACGTGTTTCTCCCATTAAATAGCTCGAAAAGAGCGTTCTCGAATATCCTGCATACTTCTGACAGAAGTCTCACCAAGATTATCGTAGAAAATGCACATCTCAGCTTGAAACCCGACGAAAACCGAGTTATCTCCGGTTCTGCACATCAAACGTACCGTGGAGTGGTGAAAACCCCAGAAAACGTGTTTATCGCATTAAATAGCTCGAAAAGTGCGATCTCGATGATTTTGCATACTTCTAACAGGTGTCTCACCAAGATTATCGCAGAAAATGCATATCTCTGCTTGAAACCCCACGAAAACCAAGATATCGCCTGTTCTGCATATCAAACGCACTGTGGAGTGGTGAAAACCCC
Organism: Anthophora plumipes; assembly: GCA_951804975.1. Lineage (NCBI taxonomy): Eukaryota > Metazoa > Arthropoda > Insecta > Hymenoptera > Apidae > Anthophora > Anthophora plumipes. Next base: position 135,776 of record CATORF010000060.1, read on the forward strand.
AGAAAACGAGTTTCTCGCATTAAATAGCTCGAAAAGAGCGCTCTCGATGTTTCTGCATACTTCGGACAGATGTTTCACCAAGATTATCGTAGAAAATGCATATCACAGCTTGAAACCCGACCGAAACCAAGATACCTCCGGTTCTGCATATCAAACGCACTGTGGAGTGGTGAAATCAACCAGAGAACGTGTTTCTCGCATTAAATAGCTCGAGAAGAGCGATCTCGATGATTCAGCATACTTCGGACAGAAGTCTCACCAAGATTATCGCAGGAAATGCATATCTCAGCTTGAAACCCGACCGAAACCAAGATATCTCCCGTTCTGCATGTCAAACGTACTGTGGAGTGGTGAAAACCCCAGAAAACGAGTTTCTCGCATTAAATAGCTCGAAAAGAGCGCGCTCGATGTTTCTGCATGCTTCGGACAGATGTTTCACCAAGATAATCGTAGAAAATGCATATCTCAGCGTGAAACCCGACCTAAACCAAGATATCTCCGGTTCTCCATGTCAAACGTACTGTGGAGTGGTGAAAACACCAGAAAACGTGTTTCGTGAATTAAGTAGCTCGAAAAGAGCGATCTAGTTGATTCTGCATACTTCTGACAAAAGACCCACCAAGATTATCGCAGAAAATGCATATCTCAGCTGGAAATACCACGAAAATCAAGATATCGCCTGTTCTGCATATCAAACGCACTGTGGAGTGGTGAAAACAACCAGAGAACGTGTTTCTCGCATTAACTAGCTCGAAAAGAGCGATCTCGATGATTCAGCATACTTCGGACAGAAGTCTCACCAAGATTATCGCTGGAAATGCATATCTCAGCTTGAAACCCCACGAAAACCAAGATATCTCCGGTTCTGCATATCCAACGAACTGTGGAGTGGTGAAAACACAAGATAACGTGTTTCTCGCATTAAATAGCTCGAAAAGTGCGATCTCGATGATTCTGCATACTTCTAACAGAAGTCTCACCAAGATTATCGCAGAAAATGCATATCTCAGCTTGAAACCCCACGAAAACCAAGATATCGCCGGTTCTGCATATCAAACGCACTGTGGAGTGGTGAAAACACCGGATAAGGTTTTTCTCGCATTAACAAGCTCGAAAAGAGCGATCTCGATGTTTCAGCATACTTCGGACAGAAGTCTCACCAAGTTTATCGCAGAAAATGCATATCTCAGCTTGAAACCCCGCGAAAACCAAGATATCGCCGGTTCTGCATATCATACGCACTGTGGAGTGGTGAAAACACCACATTACGTGTTTCTCCCATTAAATAGCTCGAAAAGAGCGTTCTCGAAGATCCTGCATACTTCTGACAGAAGTCTCACCAAGATTATCGTAGAAAATGCACATCTCAGCTTGCAACCCGACGAAAACCGAGTTATCTCCGGTTCTGCACATCAAACGTACCGTGGAATGGTGAAAACACCAGAAAACGTGTTTCGCGCATTAAATAGCTCGAAAAGAGCGCTCTCGATGTTTCTGCATACTTCGGACAGATGTTTCACCAAGATAATCGTAGAAAATGCATATCTCTGCTTGAAACCCCACGAAAACCAAGATATCGCCTGTTCTGCATATCAAACGCACTGTGGAGTGGTGAAAACCCCAGAAAACGAGTTTCTCGCATTAAATAGCTCGAAAAGAGCGCTCTCGATGTTTCTGCATACTTCGGACAGATGTTTCACCAAGATTATCGTAGAAAATGCATATCACAGCTTGAAACCCGACCGACTCCAAGATATCTCCGGTTCTGCATGTCAAACGTACTGTGGAGTGGTGAAAACACCAGAAAACGTGTTTCGTGCATTAAGTAGCTCGAAAAGAGCGATCTAGATGATTCTGCATACTTCTGACAAAAGACCCACCAAGATTATCGCAGAAAATGCATATCTCAGCTGGAAACACCATGAAAATAAAGATATCGCCTGTTCTGCTTATCAAACGCACTGTGGAGTGGTGAAAACACCAGATAACGTGTTTCTCGCATTAAATAGCTCGAAAAGCGCGATCTCCATGATTCTGCATACTTCTAACAGAAGTCTCACCAAGATTATCGCAGAAAATGCATATCTCTGCTTGAAACCCCACGAAAACCAAGATAAATACTGTTCTGCATATCCAACGATCTGTGGAGTGGTGAAAACCCCAGAAAACGTGTTTCTCGCATTAAATAGCTCGAAAAGAGCGCTCTCGATGTTTCTGCATACTTCGGACAGATGTTTCACCAAGCTTATCGTAGAAAATGCATATCTCAGCTTGAAACTCGACGAAAACCAAAATATCGCCGTTTCTGCATATCCAACGCACTGTGGAGTGGTGAAAACACCAGATAACGTGTTTCTCGCATTAAGTAGCTCGAAACGAGCGATCTCGATGATTCTGCGTACTTCGGACAGAAGTGTCACCAAGATTGTCGCAGAAAATGCATATCTCAGCTTGAAACCCCACGAAAACCAAGATATCGCCGGTTCTGCATATCAAATGCACTGTGGAGTGGTGAAAACACCGGATAAGGTTTTTCTCGCATTAAATAGCTCGAAAAGTGCGTTCTCGAATATCCTGCATACTTCTGACAGAAGTCTCACCAAGATTATCGCAGGAAATGCATATCTCAGCTTGAAACCCCGCGAAAACCAAGATATCGCCGGTTCTGCATATCATACGCACTGTGGAGTGGTGAAAACACCACATAACGTGTTTCTCCCATTAAATAGCTCGAAAAGAGCGTTCTCGAAGATCCTGCATACTTCTGACAGAAGTCTCACCAAGATTATCGTAGAAAATGCACATCTCAGCTTGCAACCCGACGAAAACCGAGTTATCTCCGGTTCTGCACATCAAACGTACCGTGGAATGGTGAAAACACCAGAAAACGCGTTTCGCGCATTAAGTAGCTCGAAAAGAGCGTTCTACATGATTCTGCATACTTCTGACAAGAGACCCACCAAGATTATCGCTGAAAATGCATATCTCAGCTGGAAACCCCACGAAAACCAAGATATCTCCGGTTCTGCATATCCAGCGAACTGTGGAGTGGTGAAAACCCCAGAAAATGAGTTTCTCGCATTAAATAGCTCGAAAAGAGCGCTCTCGACGTTTCTGCATGCTTCGGACAGATGTTTCACCAAGATAATCGTAGAAAATGCATATCTCAGCTTAAAACCCGACCGAAACCAAGATATCTCCGGTTCTGTATGTCAAACGTACTGTGGAGTGGTGAAAACACCAGAAAACTTGTTTCGTGCATTAAGTAGCTCGAAAAGAGCGATCTAGTTGATTCTGCATACTTCTGACAAAAGACCCACCAAGATTATCGCAGAAAATGCATATCTCAGCTGGAAACACCACGAAAATCAAGATATCGCCTGTTCTGCATATCAAACGCACTGTGGAGTGGTGAAAACAACCAGAGAACGTGTTTCTCGCATTAACTAGCTCGAAAAGTGCGATCTCGATGATTCTGCATACTTCGGACAGAAGTCTCACCAAGATTATCGTAGGAAATGCATATCTCAGCTTGAAACCCCACGAAAACCAAGATATCTCCGGTTCTGCATACCCAACGAACTGTGGAGTGGTGAAAACACCAGATAACGTGTTTCTCGCATTAAATAGCTCGAAAAGTGCGATCTCGATGATTCTGCATACTTCTAACAGAAGTCTCACCAAGATTATCGCAGAAAATGCATATCTCAGCTTGAAACCCCACGAAAACGAAGATATCGCCGGTTCTGCATGTCAAACGTACTGTGGAGTGGTGAAAACACAAGAAAACGTGTTTCCTGCATTAAATAGCTCGAAAAGCGCGATCTCCATGATTCTGCATACTTCTAACAGAAGTCTCACCAAGATTATCGCAGAAAATGCATATCTCTGCTTGAAACCCCACGAAAACCAAGATATCTACTGTTCTGCATATCAAACGCACTGTGGAGTGGTGAAAACACCAGATAACGTGTTTCTCGCACTAACTAGCTCGAAAAGAGCGATCTCGATGATTCAGCATACTTCGGACAGAAGTGTCACCAAGATTGTCGCAGAAAATGCATATCTCAGCTTGAAACCCCACGAAAACCAAGATATCGCCGGTTCTGCATATCAAATGCACTGTGGAGTGGTGAAAACACCGGATAAGGTTTTTCTCGCATTAAATAGCTCGAAAAGAGCGATCTCGATGATTCTGCACACTTCGGACAGAAGTCTCACCAAGATTATCGCAGACAATGCATATCTCAGCTTGAAACCCCACGAAAACCAAGATATCGCCGGTTCTGCATTTCATACGCACTGTGGAGTGCTGAAAACACCAGATATCGTGTTTCTCGCATTAAATAGCTCGAAAAGTGCGATCTCGATGATTCTGCATACTTCTGACAGAAGTCTCACAATGATTATCGTAAAAAATGTATATCTCAGCTTGAAACCCCACGAAAACCAAGATATCGCTGGTTCTGCATATCAAACGCACTGTGGAGTGGTGAAAACACCAGATAACGTGTTTCTCGCATTAAATAGGTCGAAAATAGCGATCTCGATGTTTCTGCATACTTCGGACAGAAGTCTCACCAAGATTATCGCACACAATGCATATCTCAGCTTGAAACCCCACGAAAACCAAGATATCGCCGGTTCTGCATATCATACGCACCATGGAGTGCTGAAAACACCAAATATCGTGTTTCTCGCATTAAATAGCTCGAAAAGTGCGATCTCGATGATTCAGCATACTTCGGACAGAAGTCTCTCCAAGTTTATCGCAGAAGATGCATATCTCAGCTTGAAACCCCTCGAAAACCAAGATATCACCTGTTCTGCATATCCAACGAACTGTGGTGTGGTGAAAACCCCAGAAAACGTGTTTCTCGCATTAAATAGCTCGAAAAGAGCGATCTCGATGATTCTGCACACTTCGGACAGAAGTCTCACCAAGATTATCGCAGACAATGCATATCTCAGCTTGAAACCCCACGAAAACCAAGATATCGCCGGTTCTGCATTTCATACGCACTGTGGAGTGCTGAAAACACCAGATATCGTGTTTCTCGCATTAAATAGCTCGAAAAGTGCGATCTCGATGATTCTGCATACTTCTGACAGAAGTCTCACCATGATTATCGTAAAAAATGCATATCTCAGCTTGAAACCCCACGAAAACCAAGATATCGCTGGTTCTGCATATCAAACGCACTGTGGAGTGGTGAAAACACCAGATAACGTGTTTCTCGCATTAAATAGGTCGAAAAGAGCGATCTCGATGTTTCTGCATACTTCGGACAGAAGTCTCACCAAGATTATCGCAGACAATGCATATCTCAGCTTGAAACCCCACGAAAACCAAGATATCGCCGGTTCTGCATATCATACGCACTGTGGAGTGCTGAAAACACCAGATATCGTGTTTCTCGCATTAAATAGCTCGAAAAGTGCGATCTCGATGATTCAGCATACTTCGGACAGAAGTCTCTCCAAGTTTATCGCAGAAGATGCATATCTCAGCTTGAAACCCCTCGAAAACCAAGATATCACCTGTTCTGCATATCCAACGAACTGTGGTGTGGTGAAAACCCCAGAAAACGTGTTTCTCGCATTAAATAGCTCGAAAAGAGCGATCTCGATGATTCTGCACACTTCGGACAGAAGTCTCACCAAGATTATCGCAGACAATGCATATCTCAGCTTGAAACCCCACGAAAACCAAGATATCGCCGGTTCTGCATTTCATACGCACTGTGGAGTGCTGAAAACACCAGATATCGTGTTTCTCGCATTAAATAGCTCGAAAAGTGCGATCTCGATGATTCTGCATACTTCTGACAGAAGTCTCACCATGATTATCGTAAAAAATGCATATCTCAGCTTGAAACCCCACGAAAACCAAGATATCGCTGGTTCTGCATATCAAACGCACTGTGGAGTGGTGAAAACACCAGATAACGTGTTTCTCGCATTAAATAGGTCGAAAAGAGCGATCTCGATGTTTCTGCATACTTCGGACAGAAGTCTCACCAAGATTATCGCAGACAATGCATATCTCAGCTTGAAACCCCACGAAAACCAAGATATCGCCGGTTCTGCATATCATACGCACTGTGGAGTGCTGAAAACACCAGATATCGTGTTTCTCGCATTAAATATCTCGAAAAGTGCGATCTCGATGATTCAGCATACTTCGGACAGAAGTCTCTCCAAGTTTATCGCAGAAGATGCATATCTCAGCTTGAAACCCCTCGATAACCAAGATATCACCTGTTCTGCATATCCAACGAACTGTGGTGTGGTGAAAACCCCAGAAAACGTGTTTCTCGCATTAAATAGCTCGAAAAGAGCGATCTCGATGATTCAGCATACTTCGGACAGAAGTCTCTCCAAGTTTATCGCAGAAGATGCATATCTCAGCTTGAAACCCCTCGAAAACCAAGATATCACCTGTTCTGCATATCCAACGAACTGTGGTGTGGTGAAAACCCCAGAAAACGTGTTTCTCGCATTAAATAGCTCGAAAAGAGCGATCTCGATGATTCTGCACACTTCGGACTGATGTCTCACCAAGATTATCGCAGACAATGCATATCTCAGCTTGAAACCCCACGAAAACCAAGATATCGCCGGTTCTGCATTTCATACGCACTGTGGAGTGCTGAAAACACCAGATATCGTGTTTCTCGCATTAACTAGCTCGAAAGGTGCTATCTCGATGATTCAGCATACTTCGGACAGAAGTCTCTCCAAGTTTATCGCAGAAAATGCATATCTCTGCTTGAAACCCCTTGAAAACCAAGATATCACCTGTTCTGCATATCCAACGAACTGTGGTGTGGTGAAAACCCCAGAAAACGTGTTTCTCGCATTACATAGCTCGAAAAGAGCGATCTCGATGATTCAGCATACTTCGGACAGAAGTCTCTCCAAGTTTATCGCAGAAGATGCATATCTCAGCTTGAAACCCCTCGAAAACCAAGATATCACCTGTTCTGCATATCCAACGAACTGTGGTGTGGTGAAAACCCCAGAAAACGTGTTTCTCGCATTAAATAGCTCGAAAAGAGCGATCTCGATGATTCTGCATACTTCTGACAGAAGTCTCACCATGATTATCGAAAAAAATGCATATCTCAGCTTGAAACCCCACGAAAACCAAGATATCGCTGGTTCTGCATATCAAACGCACTGTGGAGTGGTGAAAACACCAGATAACGTGTTTCTCGCATTAAATAGGTCGAAAAGAGCGATCTCGATGTTTCTGCATACTTCGGACAGAAGTCTCACCAAGATTATCGCAGACAATGCATATCTCATCTTGAAACCCCACGAAAACCCAGATATCGCCGGTTCTGCATATCAAACGCACTGTGGAGTGGTGAGAACACCAGATAAGGTTTTTCTCGCATTAACTAGCTCGAAAGGTGCTATCTCGATGATTCAGCATACTTCGGACAGAAGTCTCTCCAAGTTTATCGCAGAAAATGCATATCTCTGCTTGAAACCCCTTGAAAACCAAGATATCACCTGTTCTGCATATCCAACGAACTGTGGTGTGGTGAAAACCCCAGAAAACGTGTTTCTCGCATTACATAGCTCGAAAAGAGCGATCTCGATGATTCTGCACACTTCGGACAGAAGTCTCACCAAGATTATCGCAGAGAATGCATATCTAAGCTTGAAACCCCACGAAAACCAAGATATCGCCGGTTCTGCATATCATACGCACTGTGGAGTGCTGAAAACACCCGATATCGTGTTTCTCGCATTAAATAGCTCGAAAAGTGCGATCTCGATGATTCTGCATACTTCGGACAGAAGTCTCACCATGATTATCGTAAAAAATGCATATCTCAGCTTGAAACCCCACGAAAACCAAGATATCGCTGGTTCTGCATATCAAACGCACTGTGGAGTGGTGAAAACACCAGATAACGTGTTTCTCGCATTAAATAGGTCGAAAAGAGCGATCTCGATGTTTCTGCATACTTCGGACAGAGGTCTCACCAAGATTATCTCAGAAAATGCATATCTCAGCTTTAAACCCCACGAAAACCCAGATATCGCCGGTTCTGCATATCAAACCAACTGTGGAGTGGTGAAAACCCCAGGAAACGTGTTTCTCGCATAAAATAGCTCGAAAAGTACGATCTCGAAGATTCTGCATACTTCCAACAGAAGTCTCAACATGATTATCGCAGATAATGCATATCTCTGCTAGAAACCCCACGAAAACCAAGATATCTCCTGTTCTGCATATCAAACGCGCTGTGGAGTGGTGAAAACACCAGATAACGTGTTTCTCGCATTAACTAGCTCGAAATGAGCGATCTCGAAGATTCTGCATACTTCTGACAGAAGACTCACCAAGATTATCGTAGAAAATGCATATCTCAGCTTGATACCCTACGACAGCCAAGATGTCGCCGGTTCTGCATATCAAACGCACTGTGGAGTGGTGAAAACACCAGATAACGTGTTTCTCGCATTAACTAGCTCGAAAAGAGCGATCTAGATGATTCAGCATACTTCGGACAGAAGTCTCACTAAGATTATCCTAGAAAATGCATATCTCAGCTTGAAACCCCACGAAAACCAAGATATCGATGGTACTGCATATCAAACGCTCTGTGGAGTGGTGAAAACACTAGACAACGTGTTTCTCGCATTAAATAGATCGAAATGAGCGATATCGAAGATTCTGCATACTTCTGACAGAGGTCTCACCAAGATTATCGTAGAAAATGCATATCTCAGCTTGATACCCTACGACAGCCAAGATGTCGCCGGTTCTGCATATCAAACGCACTGTGGAGTGGTGAAAACACCAGATAACGTGTTTCTCGCATTAAATAGGTCGAAAAGAGCGATCTCGATGTTTCTGCATACTTCGGACAGAGGTCTCACCAAGATTATCTCAGAAAATGCATATCTCAGCTTTAAACCCCACGAAAACCCAGATATCGCCGGTTCTGCATATCAAACCAACTGTGGAGTGGTGAAAACACCAGACAACGTGTTTCTCGCATTAAATAGTTCGAAATGTGCGATCTCGATGATTCTGTATACTTCTAACAGAATTCTCACCATGATTATCGCAGAAAATGCATATCTCTGCTAGAAACCCCACGAAAACCAAGATATCTCCTGTTCTGCATATCAAACGCGCTGTGGAGTGGTGAAAACACCAGATAACGTGTTTCTCGCATTAACTAGCTCGAAATGAGCGATCTCGAAGATTCTGCATACTTCTGACAGAAGACTCACCAAGATTATCGCTGAAAATGCATATCTCAGCTGGAAAAACCACGAAAATCAAGATATCTCCTGTTCTGCATATCCTACGAACTGTGGAGTGGTGAAAACCCCAGAAAACGTGTTTCTCGCATTAAATAGCACGAAAAGAGCGATCCCGATGATTCTGCATACTTCGGACAGAAGTCTCACCAAGATTATCGCAGAAAATGCATATCTGAGCTTGAAGCCCCACGAAAACCAAGATATCGTCCGTTCTGCATATCATACGCACTGTTGAGTGGTGAAAACGCCAGATAACGTGTTTCTCGCATTAACTAGCTCGAAAAGAGCGATCTAGATGATTCAGCATACTTCGGACAGAAGTCTCACTAAGATTATCCTAGAAAATGCATATCTCAGCTTGAAACCCCACGAAAACCAAGATATCGATGGTACTGCATATCAAACGCTCTGTGGAGTGGTGAAAACACTAGACAACGTGTTTCTCGCATTAAATAGATCGAAATGAGCGATATCGAAGATTCTGCATACTTCTGACAGAGGTCTCACCAAGATTATCGTAGAAAATGCATATCTCAGCTTGATACCCTACGACAGCCAAGATGTCGCCGGTTCTGCATATCAAACGCACCGTGGAGTGGTGAAAACACCAGATAACGTGTTTCTCGCATTAAATAGCTCGAAAAGAGCGATCTAGATGATTCAGCATACTTCGGACAGAAGTCTCACCAAGATTATTCTAGAAAATGCATATCTCAGCTTGAAACCCCACGAAAACCAAGATATCGATGGTACTGCATATCAAACGCACTGTGGAGTGCTGAAAACACCAGATAACGTTTTGTCGCATTAAATAGTTCGAATAGAGCGATCTCGATGATTCTGCATACTTCGGACAGATGTCTCACCAAGATTATCGTAAAAAATGCATATCTCAGCTTGAAACCCCACGAAAACCAAGATATCGCTGGTACTGCATATCAAACGCACTGTGGAGTGGTGAAAACACCAGATAAGGTTTTTCTCGCATTAACTAGCTCGAAAAGTGCGATCTCGATGATTCAGCATACTTCGGACAGAAGTCTCTCCAAGTTTATCGCAGAAAATGCATATCTCAGCTTGAAACCCCTCGAAACCCAAGATATCACCTGTTCTGCATATCCAACGAACTGTGGAGTGGTGAAAACCCCAGAAAACGTGATTCTCGCATTAAATAGCTCGAAAAGAGCGATCTCGATGATTCTGCACACTTCGGACTATAGTCTCACCATGATTATCGTAAAAAATGCATATCTCAGCTTGAAACCCCACGAACACCAAGATATCGCTGGTTCTGCATATCAAACGCTCTGTGGAGTGGTGAAAACACCAGATAACGTGTTTCTCGCATTAAATAGGTCGAAAAGAGCGATCTCGATGTTTCTGCATACTTCGGACAGAGGTCTCACCAAGATTATCGCAGAAAATGCATATCTCAGCTTGAAACCCCACGAAAACCCAGATATCGCCGGTTCTGCATATCAAACGCACTGTGGGGTGGTGAAAACACCAGATAAGGTTTTTCTCGCATTAACTAGCTCGAAAAGTGCGATCTCGATGATTCAGCATACTTCGGACAGAAGTCTCTCCAAGTTTATCGCAGAAAATGCATATCTCAGCTTGAAACCCCTCGACAACCAAGATATCACCTGTTCTGCATATCCAACGAACTGTGGAGTGGTGAAAACCCCAGAAAACGTGTTTCTCGCATAAAATGGCTCGAAAAGTACGATCTCGATGAATCTGCATACTTCGGACAGAAGTCTCACCTAGATTATCGCAGACAATGCATATCTCAGCTTGAAACCCCACGAAAGCAAAGATATCGCTGGTACTGCATATCAAAGGCACTGTGTAGTGGTGAAAAAACCAGATAACGTGTTTCTCGCAATAAATAGCTCGAAAAGAGCGATCTCGATGATTCTGCATACTTCGGACAGAAGTCTCACCAAGATTATCGTAAAAAATGCATATCTCAGCTAGAAACCCCACGAAAACCAAGCTATCTCCTGTTCTGCATATCCAACGAACTGTGGAGTGGTGAAAACCCCAGAAAACGTGTTTCTCGCATTAACTAGCTCGAAAAGAGGGATCTCGATGATTCTGCATACTTCTGACAGAAGACTCACCAAGATTATCGCAGAAAATGCATGTCTCTGCTAGAAACCCCACGAAAACCAAGATTTCGCTGTTTCTGCATATCAAACGCACTGTGGAGTGGTGAAAACACCAGATAACTTGTTTCTCGCATTAAATAGCTCGAAACGAGCGATCTCGATGATTAAGCATACTTCGGACAGAAGTCTCACCTAGATTATAGCAGTAAATGCATATCTCTGCTAGAAACCCCACGAAAACCAAGATATCTCCTGTTCTGCATATCCAACGAACTGTGGAGTGGTGAAAACCCCAGAAAACGTGTTTCTCGCATTGAATAGCTCGAAAAGTACGATCTCGATGACTCTGCATACTTCGGACGGAAGTCTCACCAAGATTATCGCAGAAAATGCATATCTGAGCTTGAAACCCCACGAAAACCAAGATATCGCTGGTTCTGCATATCAAACGCACTGCGGAGTGGTGAAAACACCAGATAACTTGTTTCTCGCATTAAATAGCTCGAAAAGAGCGATCTCGATGACTCGGCATACTTCGGACTGAAGTCTCACCAAGATTATCGCAGAAAATGCATATCTGAGCTTGAAACCCCACGTAAACCAAGATATCGCTGGTTCTGCATATCAAACGCACTGTGGAGTGCTGAAAACACCAGATAACGTGTTTCTCGCATTAAATAGGTCGAAAAGAGCCATCTCGATGTTTCTGCATACTTCGGACACAGGTCTCACCAAGATTATCGCAGAAAATGCATATCTCTGCTAGAAACCCCTCGAAAACCAAGATATCTCCTGTTCTGCATATCCAACGAACTGTGGAGTGGTGAAAACCCCAGAAAACGTGTTTGTCGCATTAAATAGCTCGAAAAGTACGATCTCGATGACTCTGCATACTTCGGACAGAAGTCAACACCAAGATTATCGCAGAAAATGCATATCTGAGCTTGAAACCCCACGAAAACCAAGATATCGCTGGTTCTGCATAACAAACGCACTGCGGAGTGGTGAAAACACCAGATAACTTGTTTCTCGCATTAAATAGCTCGAAAAGAGCGATCTCGAAGACTCTGCATACTTCGGACAGAAGTCTCACCATGATTATCGCAGAAAATGCATATCTGAGCTTGAAACCCCACGAAAACCAAGATATCGTCGGTTCTGTATATCATACGCACTGTGGAGTGGTGAAAACACCAGATAACGTGTTTCTCGCATTAAATAGCTCGAACAGAGCGATCTCGATGATTAAGCATACTTCGGGCAGAAGTCTCACCAAGATTATCGTAAAAAATGCATATCCCAGCTAGAAACCCCACGAAAACCAAGATTTCGCTGGTTCTGCATATCAAACGCACTGTGGTGTGCTGAAAACACCAGATAACGTGTTTGTCGCATTAAATAGCTCGAAAAGTGCGATCTCGATGATTCTGCATACTTCGGACAGAAGTCTCACCATGATTATCGCAGAAAATGCATATCTTAGCTTGAAACCCCACGAAAACCAAGATATCGTCGGTTCTGCATATCATACGCACTGTGGAGTGGTGAAAACACCAGATAACGTGTTTTTCGCATTAAATAGCTCGAATAGTACGATCTCGATGACTCTGCATACTTCGGACAGAAGTCTCACCATGATTATGGCAGAAAATGCATATCTGAGCTTGAAACCCCACAAAAACCAAGATATCGTCGGTTCTGTATATCATACGCACTGTGGAGTGGTGAAAACACCAGATAACGTGTTTCTCGCATTAAATAGCTCGAACAGAGCGATCTCGATGATTAAGCATACTTCGGACAGAAGTCTCACCAAGATTATCGTAAAAAATGCATATCTCAGCTTGAAACCCCACGAAAACCAAGATTTCGCTGGTTCTGCATATGAAACGCACTGTGGTGTGCTGAAAACACCAGATAACGTGTTTGTCGCATTAAATAGCTCGAAAAGTGCGATCTCGATGATTCTGCATACTTCGGGCAGAAGTCTCACCAAGATTATAGTAAAAAATGCATATCTCAGCTTGAAACCACACGTAAACCCAGATATCGCTGGTTCTGCATATCGAACGCACTGTGGAGTGCTGAAAACACCAGATAACGTGTTTGTCGCATTAAATAGCTCGAAAAGTGCGATCTCGATGACTCGGCATACTTCGGACTGAAGTCTCACCAAGATTATCGCAGAAAATGCATATCTGAGCTTGAAACCCCACGTAAACCAAGATATCGCTGGTTCTGCATATCAAACGCACTGTGGAGTGCTGAAAACACCAGATAACGTGTTTCTCGCATTAAATAGGTCGAAAAGAGCCATCTCGATGTTTCTGCATACTTCGGACACAGGTCTCACCAAGATTATCGCAGAAAATGCATATCTCTGCTAGAAACCCCTCGAAAACCAAGATATCTCCTGTTCTGCATATCCAACGAACTGTGGAGTGGTGAAAACCCCAGAAAACGTGTTTGTCGCATTAAATAGCTCGAAAAGTACGATCTCGATGACTCTGCATACTTCGGACAGAAGTCAACACCAAGATTATCGCAGAAAATGCATATCTGAGCTTGAAACCCCACGAAAACCAAGATATCGCTGGTTCTGCATAACAAACGCACTGCGGAGTGGTGAAAACACCAGATAACTTGTTTCTCGCATTAAATAGCTCGAAAAGAGCGATCTCGAAGACTCTGCATACTTCGGACAGAAGTCTCACCATGATTATCGCAGAAAATGCATATCTGAGCTTGAAACCCCACGAAAACCAAGATATCGTCGGTTCTGTATATCATACGCACTGTGGAGTGGTGAAAACACCAGATAACGTGTTTCTCGCATTAAATAGCTCGAACAGAGCGATCTCGATGATTAAGCATACTTCGGGCAGAAGTCTCACCAAGATTATCGTAAAAAATGCATATCCCAGCTAGAAACCCCACGAAAACCAAGATTTCGCTGGTTCTGCATATCAAACGCACTGTGGTGTGCTGAAAACACCAGATAACGTGTTTGTCGCATTAAATAGCTCGAAAAGTGCGATCTCGATGATTCTGCATACTTCGGACAGAAGTCTCACCATGATTATCGCAGAAAATGCATATCTTAGCTTGAAACCCCACGAAAACCAAGATATCGTCGGTTCTGCATATCATACGCACTGTGGAGTGGTGAAAACACCAGATAACGTGTTTTTCGCATTAAATAGCTCGAATAGTACGATCTCGATGACTCTGCATACTTCGGACAGAAGTCTCACCATGATTATGGCAGAAAATGCATATCTGAGCTTGAAACCCCACAAAAACCAAGATATCGTCGGTTCTGTATATCATACGCACTGTGGAGTGGTGAAAACACCAGATAACGTGTTTCTCGCATTAAATAGCTCGAACAGAGCGATCTCGATGATTAAGCATACTTCGGACAGAAGTCTCACCAAGATTATCGTAAAAAATGCATATCTCAGCTTGAAACCCCACGAAAACCAAGATTTCGCTGGTTCTGCATATGAAACGCACTGTGGTGTGCTGAAAACACCAGATAACGTGTTTGTCGCATTAAATAGCTCGAAAAGTGCGATCTCGATGATTCTGCATACTTCGGGCAGAAGTCTCACCAAGATTATAGTAAAAAATGCATATCTCAGCTTGAAACCACACGTAAACCCAGATATCGCTGGTTCTGCATATCGAACGCACTGTGGAGTGCTGAAAACACCAGATAACGTGTTTGTCGCATTAAATAGCTCGAAAAGTGCGATCTCGATGATTCTGCATACTTCGGACAGAAGTCTCACCATGATTATCGTAAAAAATGCATATCTCAGCTTGAAACCCCACGAAAACCAAGATATCGCTGTTTCTGCATATCAAACGCACTGTGGAGTGGTGAAAACACCAGATAACTTGTTTCTCGCATTAAATAGCTCGAAACGAGCGATCTCGATGATTAAGCATACTTCGGACAGAAGTCTCACCTAGATTATCGCAGAAAATGCATATCTCTGCTAGAAACCCCACGAAAACCAAGATATCTCCTGTTCTGCATATCCAACGAACTGTGGAGTGGTGAAAACCCCAGAAAACGTGTTTCTCGCATTGAATAGCTCGAAAAGTACGATCTCGATGACTCTGCATACTTCGGACAGAAGTCTCACCAAGATTATCGCAGAAAATGCATATCTGAGCTTGAAACCCCACGAAAACCAAGATATCGCTGGTTCTGCATATCAAACGCACTGCGGAGTGGTGAAAACACCAGATAACTTGTTTCTCGCATTAAATAGCTCGAAAAGAGCGATCTCGATGACTCTGCATACTTCGGACAGAAGTCTCACCATGATTATCGCAGAAAATGCATATCTGAGCTTGAAGCCACACGAAAACCAAGATTTCGCTGGTTATGCATATCAACCGCACTGAGGAGTGGTGAAAACACCCGATAACGTGTTTCTCGCATTAAAAATTTCGAAAAGAGCGATCTCGATGTTTCTGCATACTTCGGACAGAGGTCTCACCATGATGATCGTAAAAAATGCATATCTCAGCTTGAAACTCCACGAAAACCAAGATTTCGCTGGTTCTGCATATCAAACGCACTGTGGAGTGGTGAAAATACCAGGTAACGTGTTTCTCGCATTAAATAGGTCGAAAAGAGCGATCTCGATGTTTCTGCATACTTCGGACCGAGGTCTCACCAAGATTATCGCAGAAAATGCATATCTCTGCTAGAAACCCCACGAAAACCAAGTTATCTCCTGTTCTGCATATCCAACGAACTGTGGAGTGGTGAAAACCCCAGAAAACGTGTTTCTCGCATTAAATAGCTCGAACAGTACGATCTCGATGACTCTGCATACTTCGGACAGAAGTCTCACCAAGATTATCGCAGAAAATGCATATCTGAGCTTGAAACCCCACGAAAACCAAGATATCGTCGGTTCTGCATATCATACGCACTGTGGAGTGGTGAAAACACCAGATAACGTGTTTCTCGCATTAAATAGCTCGAAAAGTACGATCTCGATGACTCTGCATACTTCGGACAGAAGTCTCACCAAGATTATCGCAGAAAATGCATATCTGAGCTTGAAACCGCACGAAAACCAAGATATCGTCGGTTCTGCATATCATACGCACTGTGGAGTGGTGAAAACACCAGATAACGTGTTTCTCGCATTAAATAGCTCGAAAAGTACGATCTCGATGACTCTGCATACTTCGGACAGAAGTCTCACCAAGATTATCGCAGAAAATGCATATCTGAGCTTGAAACCCCACGAAAACCAAGATATCGCTGGTTCTGCATATCAAACGCACTGCGGAGTGGTGAAAACACCAGATAACGTGTTTCTCGCATTCAATAGGTCGAAAAGAGCGATCTCCATGTTTCTGCATACTTCGGACAGAGGTCTCACCAAGATTAGCGCAGAAAATGCATATCTCTGCTAGAAACCCCACGAAAACCAAGATATCTGCTGTTCTGCATATCCAACGAACTGTGGAGTGGTGAAAACCCCAGAAAACGTGTTTGTCGCATTAAATAGCTCGAAAAGTACGATCTCGATGACTCTGTATACTTCGGACAGAAGTCTCACCAAGATTATCGCAGAAAATGCATATCTGAGCTTGAAACCCCACGAAAACCAAGATATCGCTGGTTCTGCATATCAAACGCACTGCGGAGTGGTGAAAACACCAGATAACGTGTTTCTCGCATTAAATATCTCGAATAGAGCGATCTCGATGATTAAGCATACTTCGGACAGAAGTCTCACCAAGATTATCGTAAAAAAATGCATATCTCAGCTTGAAACCCCACGAAAACCAAGATTTCGCTGGTTCTGCATATCAAACGCACTGTGGAGTCCTGAAAACACCAGATAACGTGTTTGTCGCATTAAATAGCTCGAAAAGTGCGATCTCGATGATTCTGCATACTTCGGACAGAAGTCTCACCATGATTATCGTAAAACATGCATATCTCAGCTTGAAACCCCACGAAAACCAAGATATCGCTGTTTCTGCATATCAAACGCACTGTGGAGTGGTGAAAACACCAGATAACTTGTTTCTCGCATTAAATAGCTCGAAACGAGCGATCTCGATGATTAAGCATACTTCGGACAGAAGTCTCACCTAGATTATCGCAGAAAATGCATATCTCTGCTAGAAACCCCACGAAAACCAAGATATCTCCTGTTCTGCATATCCAACGAACTGTGGAGTGGTGAAGACCCCAGAAAACGTGTTTCTCGCATTGAATAGCTCGAAAAGTACGATCTCGATGACTCTGCATACTTCGGACAGAAGTCTCACCAAGATTATCGCAGAAAATGCATATCTGAGCTTGAAACCCCACGAAATCCAAGATATCGCTGGTTCTGCATATCAAACGCACTGCGGAGTGGTGAAAACACCAGATAACTTGTTTCTCGCATTAAATATCTCGAATAGAGCGATCTCGATGATTAAGCATACTTCGGACAGAAGTCTCACCAAGATTATCGTAAAAAAATACATATCTCAGCTTGAAACCCCACGAAAACCAAGATTTCGCTGGTTCTGCATATCAAACGCACTGTGGAGTGCTGAAAACACCAGATAACGTGTTTGTCGCATTAAATAGCTCGAAAAGTGCGATCTCGATGATTCTGCATACTTCGGACAGAAGTCTCACCATGATTATCGTAAAACATGCATATCTCAGCTTGAAACCCCACGAAAACCAAGATATCGCTGTTTCTGCATATCAAACGCACTGTGGAGTGGTGAAAACACCAGATAACTTGTTTCTCGCATTAAATAGCTCGAAACGAGCGATCTCGATGATTAAGCATACTTCGGACAGAAGTCTCACCTAGATTATCGCAGAAAATGCATATCTCTGCTAGAAACCCCACGAAAACCAAGATATCTCCTGTTCTGCATATCCAACGAACTGTGGAGTGGTGAAGACCCCAGAAAACGTGTTTCTCGCATTGAATAGCTCGAAAAGTACGATCTCGATGACTCTGCATACTTCGGACAGAAGTCTCACCAAGATTATCGCAGAAAATGCATATCTGAGCTTGAAACCCCACGAAAACCAAGATATCGCGGGTTCTGCATATCAAACGCACTGCGGAGTGGTGAAAACACCAGATAACTTGTTTCTCGCATTAAATAGCTCGATAAGAGCGATCTCGATGACTCTGCATACTTCGGACAGAAGTCTCACCAAGATTATCGCAGAAAATGCATATCTGAGCTTGAAACCCCACGAAAACCAAGATATCGTCGGTTCTGCATATCATACGCACTGTGGAGTGGTGAAAACACCAGATAACGTGTTTCTCGCATTCAATAGGTCGAAAAGAGCGATCTCCATGTTTCTGCATACTTCGGACAGAGGTCTCAACAAGATTATCGCAGAAAATGCATATCTCTGCTAGAAACCCCACGAAAACCAAGATATCTCCTGTTCTGCATATCCAACGAACTGTGGAGTGGTGAAAACCCCAGAAAACGTGTTTGTCGCATTAAATAGCTCGAAAAGTACGATCTCGATGACTCTGCATACTTCGGACAGAAGTCTCACCAAGATTATCGCAGAAAATGCATATCTGAGCTTGAAACCCCACGAAAACCAAGATATCGCTGGTTCTGCATATCAAACGCACTGCGGAGTGGTGAAAACACCAGATAACGTGTTTGTCGCATTAAATAGCTCGAAAAGTGCGATCTCGATGATTCTGCATACTTCGGACAGAAGTCTCACCATGATTATCGTAAAAAATGCATATCTCAGCTTGAAACCCAACGAAAACCAAGATTTCGCTGGTTCTGCATATCAAACGCACTGTGGAGTGGTGAAAACACCAGATAACGTGTTTTTCGCATTAAATAGCTCGAATAGTACGATCTCGATGATTCTGCATACTTCGGACTGAAGTCTCACCAAGATTATCGCAGAAAATGCATATCTGAGCTTGAAACCCCACGTAAACCAAGATATCGCTGGTTCTGCATATCAAACGCACTGTGGAGTGGTGAAAACACCAGATAACTTGTTTCTCGCATTAAATAGCTCGAAACGAGCGATCTCGATGATTAAGCATACTTCGGACAGAAGTCTCACCAAGATTATCGTAAAAAAATGCATATCTCAGCTTGAAACCCCACGAAAACCAAGGTATCGCTGTTTCTGCATATCAAACGCACTGTGGAGTGGTGAAAACACCAGATAACTTGTTTCTCGCATTAAATAGCTGGAAACGAGCGATCTCGATGATTAAGCATACTTCGGACAGAAGTCTCACCAAGATTATCGTAAAAAAATGCATATCTCAGCTTGAAACCCCACGAAAACCAAGATTTCGCTGGTTCTGCATATCAAACGCACTGTGGAGTGGTGAAAACACCAGATAACGTGTTTTTCGCATTAAATAGCTCGAATAGTACGATCTCGATGACTCTGCATACTTCGGACAGAAGTCTCACCATGATTATCGCAGAAAATGCATATCTGAGCTTGAAACCCCACGAAAACCAAGATATCGCTGTTTCTGCATATCAAACGCACTGTGGAGTGGTGAAAACACCAGTTAACTTGTTTCTCGCATTAAATAGCTCGAAACGAGCGATCTCGATGATTAAGCATACTTCGGACAGAAGTCTCACCAAGATTATCGTAAAAAAATGCATATCTCAGCTTGAAACCCCACGAAAACCAAGATTTCGCTGGTTCTGCATATCAAACGCACTGTGGAGTGCCGAAAACACCAGATAACGTGTTTGTCGCATTAAATAGCTCGAAAAGTGCGATCTCGATGTTTCTGCATACTTCGGACAGAAGTCTCATCAAGATTATCGTAAAAAATGCATATCTTAGCTTGAAACCCCACGAAAACCCAGATATCGCTGGTTCTGCATATCGAACGCACTGTGGAGTGCTGAAAACACCAGATAACGTGTTTGTCGCATTAAATAGCTCGAAAAGTGCGATCTCGATGATTCTGCATACTTCGGACAGAAGTCTCACCATGATTATCGTAAAAAATTCATATCTCAGCTTGAAACCCAACGAAAACCAAGATTTCGCTGGTTCTGCATATCAAACGCACTGTGGAGTGGTGAAAACACCAGATAACGTGTTTCTCGCATTCAATAGGTCGAAAAGAGCGATCTCCATGTTTCTGCATACTTCGGACAGAGGTCTCACCAAGATTATCGCAGAAAATGCATATCTCTGCTAGAAACCCCACGAAAACTAAGATATCTCCTGTTCTGCATATCTAACGAACTGTGGAGTGGTGAAAACCCCAGAAAACGTGTTTGTCGCATTAAATAGCTCGAAAAGAGCGATCTCGATGACTCTGCATACTTCGGACAGAAGTCTCACCAAGATTATCGCAGAAAATGCATATCTCTGCTAGAAACCCCACGAAAACCAAGATATCTCCTGTTCTGCATATCCAACGAACTGTGGAGTGGTGAAAACCCCAGAAAACGTGTTTGTCGCATTAAATAGCTCGAAAAGTACGATCTCGATGACTCTGCATACTTCGGACAGAAGTCTCACCAAGATTATAGTAAAAAATGCATATCTCAGCTTGAAACCACACGTAAACCCAGATATCGCTGGTTCTGCATATCGAACGCACTGTGGAGTGCTGAAAACACCAGATAACGTGTTTGTCGCATTAAATAGCTCGAAAAGTGCGATCTCGATGATTCTGCATACTTCGGACAGAAGTCTCACCATGATTATCGTAAAAAATGCATATCTCAGCTTGAAACCCCACGAAAACCAAGATATCGCTGTTTCTGCATATCAAACGCACTGTGGAGTGGTGAAAACACCAGATAACTTGTTTCTCGCATTAAATAGCTCGAAACGAGCGATCTCGATGATTAAGCATACTTCGGACAGAAGTCTCACCTAGATTATCGCAGAAAATGCATATCTCTGCTAGAAACCCCACGAAAACCAAGATATCTCCTGTTCTGCATATCCAACCAACTGTGGAGTGGTGAAAACACCAGACAACGTGTTTCTCGCATTAAATAGCTCGAAAAGAGCGATCCCGATGATTCAGCATACTTCGGACAGAGGTCTCACCAAGATAATCCAGGAAATGCATATCTCAGCTTGAAACCCCACGAAAACCAAGATATCTCCGGTTCTGCATATCCAACGAACTGTGGTGCGGTGAAAACCCCAGAAAACGTGTTTCTCGCATTAAATAGCTCGAAAAGAGCGCTCTTGATGTTTCGGCATACTTCGGACAGATGTTTCACCAAGATTATCGTAGAAAATGCATATCTCAACTTGAAACCCGACGAAAACCAAACATCGCCGGTTCTGCATATCAAACCAACTGTGGAGTGGTGAAAACACCAGACAACGTGTTTCTCGCATTAAATAGATCGAAAAGTGCGATCTCGATGATTCTGCATACTTCGGACAGAAATCTCACCAAAATTATCGTAAAAAATGCATATCTCAGCTTGAAACCCCATGAAAACCAAGATATCGCTGGTTCTGCATATCAAACGCACTGTGGAGTGGTGAAAACACCAGATAACGTGTTTCTCGCACTAACTAGCTCGAAAAGAGCGATCTCGATGATTCAGCATACTTCGGACAGAAGTCTCACCAAGATTATCGCAGAATATGCATATCTCAGCTTGAAACCCCTCGAAAACCAAGATATCTCCGGTTCTGCATATCCAACGCACTGTGGAGTGGTGAAAACCCCAGAAAACGAGTTTCTCGCATTAAATAGCTCGAAAAGAGCGCTCTCGATGTTTCTGCATACTTCGGACAGATGTCTCACGTAGCTTATCGTAGAAAATGCATATCTCCGATTGAAACCCGACGAATACCAAAATATCGCCGGTTCTGCATATCAAACCAACTGTGGAGTGGTGAAAACAACCAGAGAACGTGTTTCTCGCATGAAATAGCTCGAAAAGAGCGGTCCCGATGATTCAGCATACTTCTAACAGAAGTCTCACCAAGATTATCGCAGAAATGCATATCTCTACTTGAAACCCCACGAAAACCAAGATATCTACTGTTCTGCATATCCAAGGAACTGTGGAGTGGTGAAAACCCCAGAAAACGTGTTTCTCGCATTAAGTAGCTCGAAAAGGGCGATCTAGATGATTCTGCATACTTCTGACAAAAGACCCACCAAGATTATCGCAGAGAATGCATATCTCAGCTGGAAACACCACGAAAATCAAGATATCGCCTGTTCTGCACATCAAACGCACTGTGGAGTGGTGAAAACAACCAGAGAACGTGTTTCTCGCATTAAATAGCTCGAAAAGAGCGATCCCGATGATTCAGCATACTTCGGACAGAAGTCTCACCAAGATTATCGCAGGAAATGCATATCTCAGCTTGAAACCCCACGAAAACCAAGGTATCTCCGGTTCTGCATATTCAACGAACTGTGGAGTGTTGAAAACCCCAGAAAACGAGTTTCTCGCATTAAATAGCTCGAAAAGAGCGCTCTCGATGTTTCTGCATACTTCGGACAGATGTTTCACCAAGATTATCGTAGAAAATGCATATCTCAGCTTGAAACCCGACGAAAACCAAAATATCGCCGGTTCTGCATATCAAACCAACTGTGGAGTGGTGAAAACACCAGATAACGTGTTTCTCGCATTAAATAGCTCGAATAGAGCGATCTCGATGATTCTTCATACTTCGAGCAGAAGTCTCACCAAGATTGCCGCAGAAAATGCATATCTCAGCTTGAAACCCGACGAAATCCAAGATGTCGCCGGTTCTGCATATCAAACGCACAGTGGAGTGTTGAAAACACCAGATAGCGTGTTTCTCGCATTAAATAGCTCGAAACGAACGATCTAGATGGTTCTGCATACTTCTGACTGAAGTCTCACCAATATTATCGCACAAAATGCATATCTAAGCTTGAATCCCGACGAAAACCAAGATGTCGCCGGTTCTACATATCAAACGCACTGTGGAGTGGTCAAAACACCAGAAAACGTGTTTCGTGCATTAAGTAGCTCGAAAAGAGCGATCTAGATGATTCTGCATACTTCTGACAAAAGACCCACCAAGATTATCGCAGAAAATGCATATCTCAGCTGGAAACACCACGAAAATCAAGATATCGCCTGTTCTGCACATCAAACGCACTGTGGAGTGGTGATAACAACCAGAGAACGTGTTTCTCGCATTAAATAGCTCGAAAAGAGCGATCCCGATGATTCAGCATACTTCGGACAGAAGTCTCACCAATATTATCGCAGGAAATGCATATCTCAGCTTGAAACCCGACCGAAACCAAGATATCTCCGGTTCTGCATATCAAACCAACTGTGGAGTGGTGAAAACACCAGACAACGTGTTTCTCGCATTAAATAGCTCGAAAAGAGCGATCCCGATGATTCAGCATACTTCGGACAGAGGTCTCACCAAGATAATCCAGGAAATGCATATCTCAGCTTGAAACCCCACGAAAACCAAGATATCTCCGGTTCTGCATATCCAACGAACTGTGGTGCGGTGAAAACCCCAGAAAACGTGTTTCTCGCATTAAATAGCTCGAAAAGAGCGCTCTTGATGTTTCGGCATACTTCGGACAGATGTTTCACCAAGATTATCGTAGAAAATGCATATCTCAACTTGAAACCCGACGAAAACCAAACATCGCCGGTTCTGCATATCAAACCAACTGTGGAGTGGTGAAAACACCAGACAACGTGTTTCTCGCATTAAATAGATCGAAAAGTGCGATCTCGATGATTCTGCATACTTCGGACAGAAATCTCACCAAAATTATCGTAAAAAATGCATATCTCAGCTTGAAACCCCATGAAAACCAAGATATCGCTGGTTCTGCATATCAAACGCACTGTGGAGTGGTGAAAACACCAGATAACGTGTTTCTCGCACTAACTAGCTCGAAAAGAGCGATCTCGATGATTCAGCATACTTCGGACAGAAGTCTCACCAAGATTATCGCAGAATATGCATATCTCAGCTTGAAACCCCTCGAAAACCAAGATATCTCCGGTTCTGCATATCCAACGCACTGTGGAGTGGTGAAAACCCCAGAAAACGAGTTTCTCGCATTAAATAGCTCGAAAAGAGCGCTCTCGATGTTTCTGCATACTTCGGGCAGATGTCTCACCAAGCTTATCGTAGAAAATGCATATCTCCGCTTGAAACCCGACGAATACCAAAATATCGCCGGTTCTGCATATCAAACCAACTGTGGAGTGGTGAAAACAACCAGAGAACGTGTTTCTCGCATTAAATATCTCGAAAAGAGCGATCCCGATGATTCAGCATACTTCGGACAGAAGTCTCACCAAGATAATCCAGGATATGCATATCTCAGCTTGAAACCCCACGAAAACAATAATATCTCCGGTTCTGCATATCCAACGAACTGTGGAGTGGTGAAAACCCCAGAAAACGAGTTTCTCGCATTAAATAGCTCGAAAAGAGCGCTCTCGATGTTTCTGCATACTTCGGACAGATGTCTCACGTAGCTTATCGTAGAAAATGCATATCTCCGATTGAAACCCGACGAATACCAAAATATCGCCGGTTCTGCATATCAAACCAACTGTGGAGTGGTGAAAACAACCAGAGAACGTGTTTCTCGCATGAAATAGCTCGAAAAGAGCGGTCCCGATGATTCAGCATACTTCGGACAGAAGTCTCACCAATATTATCGCAGGAAATGCATATCTCAGCTTGAAACCCGACCGAAACCAAGATATCTCCGGTTCTGCATGTCAAACGTACTGTGGAGTGGTGAAAACACCAGAAAACGTGTTTCGTGGATTAAGTAGCTCGAAAAGAGCGATCTAGATGATTCTGCATACTTCTGAATGAAGTCTCACCAACATTATCGCAGAAAATGCATATCTCAGCTCGAAACCGCACGAAAATCAGGATGTTGCCGGTTCAGCATATCAAACGCACTGTGGAGTGGTGAAAACAACCAGAGAACGTGTTTCTCGCATTAAATAGCTCGAAAAGGGCGATCCCGATGATTCAGCAAACTTCGGACAGAAGTCTCACCAAGATTATCGCAGGAAGTACATATCTCCGCTTGAAACCCCACGAAAACCAAGATATCTCCGGTTCTGCATATCCAACGAACTGTGGAGTGGTGAAAACCCCAGAAAACGAGTTTCTCGCATTAAATAGCTCGATGATTCTGCATACTTCTGAATGAAGTCTCACCAACATTATCGCAGAAAATGCATATCTCAGCTCGAAACCTCACGAAAATCAGGATGTTGCCGGTTCAGCATATCAAACGCACTGTGGAGTGGTGAAAACAACCAGAGAACGTGTTTCTCGCATTAAATAGCTCAAAAAGAGCGATCCCGATGATTCAGCAAACTTCGGACAGAAGTCTCACCAAGATTATCGCAGGAAGTACATAACTCCGCTTGAAACCCCACGAAAACCAAGATATCTCCGGTTCTGCATATCCAACGAACTGTGGAGTGGTAAAAACCCCAGAAAACGAGTTTCTCGCATTAAATAGCTCGAATAGAGCGCTCTTGATGTTTCTGCATACTTCGGACACATGTTTCACCAAGATTATCGTAGAAAATGCATATCTCAGCTTGAAAACCGACGAAAACCAAAATATCGATGGTTCTGCATATCAAACCAACTGTGGAGTGGTGAAAACACCAGATAACGTGTTCTTCGCATTAAATAGCTCGGAAAGTGCGATCTCGATGATTCTGCATACTTCTAACAGAAGTCTCACCAAGATTATCGCAGAAAATGCATATCTCTGCTTGAAACCCCACGAAAACCAAGATATCTACTGTTCTGCATATCCAAGGAACTGTGGAGTGGTGAAAACCCCAGAAAACGTGTTTCTCGCATTAAATAGCTCGAAAAGAGCGCTCTCGACGTTTCTGCATACTTCGGACAGATGTTTCACCAAGCTTATCGTAGAAAATGCATATCTCAGCTGGAAACCTGACGAAAATCAAAATATCTCCGGTTCTGCATATCCAACGAACTGTGGAGTGGTGAAAACCCCAGAAAACGAGTTTCTCGCATTAAATAGCTCGAAAAGAGCGCTCTCGATGTTTCTGCATACTTCGGACAGATGTTTCACCAAGATTATCGTAGAAAATGCATATCTCAGCTGGAAACCCCACGAAAACCAAGATATCGCCGGTTCTGCATATCAGACGCACTGTGGAGTGGTGAAAACACCAGAAAACGTGTTTCTCGCAGTAACTAGCTCGAAAAGAGCGCTCTGGATGATTCTGCATACTTCTGACTGAAGTCTCACCAGGATTATCGCAGAAAATGCATATCTCAGCTTGAAACCACACGAAAATCAAGATGTCGCCGGTTCTGCATATCAAACGTACTGTGGAGTGGTGAAAACACTAAAAAACGTGTTTCTCGCATTATGTAGCTCGAAAGGAGCGTTCTCGAAGATTCTGCATACTTCTGACAGAGGTCTCACCAATATTATCGTAGGAAATGCATATCTCAGCTTGAAACTCGACCGAAACCAAGATATCTCCGGTTCTGCATATCAAACGTACTGTGGAGTGGTGAAAACACCAGAAAACGTGTTTCTCGCATTAAATAGCTCGAAAAGAGCGCTCTGGATGATTCTGCATACTTCTGACAGAAGACTCACCAAGATTATCGCAGAAAATGCATATCTCAGGTGGAAACACCACGAAAATCAAGATATCGCCGGTTCTGCATATCAAGCGCACCGTGGAGTGGTCAATACACCAGATAACGTGTTTCTCGCATTAAATAGCTCGAAAAGTGCGATCCCGATGGTTCAGCATATTTCTGACAGAAGTCGCATCAAGATTATCACAGAAAATGCATACCTCAGGATGAAAACCGACGAAAACCAAGATTTCGCCATTTCTGCATATTAAACGCACTGTGGTGTGGTCAAAACACCAGAAAACTTGTTTTTTCGCATTAAACAGCTCGAACCGAGCGATCTAGATGATTCTGCATACTTCTGACTGAAGTCTAACCAATATTATCGCAGAAAATGCATATCTCCGCTAGAAACATCACGAAAATCAAGATGTCGCCGGTTCCTCATATCAAACGCACTGTGGGGTGGAGAAAACACCAGAAAACGTATTTCTCGCATTAACTAGCTCGAATAGAGCGTTCTCGATGATTCTGCAAACTTCTGACAGAAGTCTCACCAAGATTATCGTAGAAAATGCTTATCTCAGCTGGAAACCCCACGAAAACCAAGATATCCCCGGTTCTGCATATCAGACGCACTGTGGAGTGGTCAAAACACCAGAAAACGTGTTTCTCGCATTAACTAGCTCGAGAAGAGCGCTCTGGATGATTCTGCATCCTTCTGACTGAAGTCTCACCAGGATTATCGCAGAAAATGCATATTTCAGCTGGAAACCCCACGAAAACCAAGTTATCGGCGGCTCGACATATCAAACGCACTGTGGAGTGGTCAAAACACTAGAAAACTTGTTTTTTCGCATTAAATAGCTCGAAACGAGCGATCTAGATGATTCTGCAAACTTCTGACAGAAGACTCACCAAGATTATCGTAGAAAATGCTTATCTCAGCTTGAAACCCGACGAAATCCAAGATGTCGCCGGTTCTGCATATCAAACGCACTGTGGAGTGGTCAAAACACCAGAAAACTAGTTTTTTCGCGTTAAATAGCTCGAAACGAGCGATCTAGATGATTCTGCATACTTCTGACAGAAGACTCACCAAGATTATCGCAGAAAATGCATATCTCAGCTGGAAACCCTACGAAAACCAAGATATCGCCGGCTCTCCATATCAGACGCACTGTGGAGTGGTGAACAGCCCAGAAAACGTGTTTCTCGCATTAAATAGCTCGAATAGAGCGATCTCGATGATTTTTCATACTTCGGACAGAAGTCTCACCAAGATTATCGTAAAAAAAGCATATCTCAGCTTGAAACCCCACGAAAACCCAGATATCTACTGTTCTGCATATCAAACGCACTGTGGAGTGGTGAAAACACCAGATAACGTGCTTCTCGCACTAACTATCTCGAAAAGAGCAATCTCGATGATTCAGCATACTTCGGACAGAAGTCTTACAAAGATTATCGCAGAAAATGCATATCTCTGCTTGAAACCCGACGAAAACCAAAATATCTCCTGTTCTGCATATCCAACGCACTGTGGAGTGGTGAAAACACCAGATAACGTGTTTCTCGCATTAAATATCTCGATACGAGCGATCTCGATGATTCTGCATACTTCGCACCGAAGTCTCAACAAGATTATCGCAGAAAATGCATATCTCAGCTTGAAACCCCACGAAAACCAAGATATCTACTGTTTTGCATATCAAACGCACTGTGGAGTGGTGAAAACACCAGAAAACGTGTATTTCGCATTCAATAGCACGAAAACAGCGATTTCGGTGATTCTGCACACTTGTAACAGCAGAATCATGAAGATTATCACTGAAAATGCTTATCTCAGCTGGAAACAACAACGATACCGAAGATATGGCAGTTTCCGCATATCAAACGCACTGTGGAGAGCTGAAAACACCAGAAAACGTGTTTTTCGCATTCAATAGCACGAAAACAGCGATTTCGGTGATTCTGCACACTTGTAACAGCAGAATCATGAAGATTATCATTGAAAATGCATATCTCAGCTGGAAACAACAACGATACCGAAGATATCGCAGTTTCCGCATATCAAACGCACTGTGGAGTGCTGAAAACACCAGAAAACGTGTTTTTCGCATTCAATAGCACGAAAACAGCGATTTCGGTGATTCTGCACACTTGTAACAGCAGAATCATGAAGATTATCACTGAAAATGCATATATCAGCTGGAAACAACAACGATACCGAAGATATCGCAGCTTCCGCATATCAAACGCACTGTCGAGTGCTGAAAACACCAGAAAACGTGTATTTCGCATTCAATAGCACGAAAACAGCGATTTCGGTGATTCTGCACACTTGTAACAGCAGAATCATGAAGATTATCACTGAAAATGCATATCTCAGCTGGAAACAACAACGATACCGAAGATATGGCAGTTTCCGCATATCAAACGCACTGTGGAGAGCTGAAAACACCAGAAAACGTGTTTTTCGCATTCAATAGCACGAAAACAGCGATTTCGGTGATTCTGCACACTTGTAACAGCAGAATCATGAAGATTATCATTGAAAATGCATATCTCAGCTGGAAACAACAACGATACCGAAGATATCGCAGTTTCCGCACGTCAAACGCTCTGTGGCGTGCTGAAAACACCTGAAAACGTGTTTTTCGCATTCAAAAGCACGAAAACAGCGATTTCGGTGATTCTGCACACTTGTAACAGCAGAATCATGAAGATTATCACTGAAAATGCATATCTCAGCTGAAAACAACAACGATACCGAAGATATGGCAGTTTCCGCATATCAAACGCACTGTGGAGTGCTGAAAACACCAGAAAACGTGTTTTTCGCATTCAATAGCACGAAAACAGCGATTTCGGTGATTCTGCACACTTGTAACAGCATAATCATGAAGATTATCACTGAAAATGCATATCTCATCTGGAAACAACAACGATACCGAAGATATGGCAGTTTCCGCATATCAAACGCACTGTGGAGTGCTGAAAACACCAGAAAACGTGTTTTTCGCATTCAATAGCACGAAAACAGCGATTTCGGTGATTCTGCACACTTGTAACAGCAGAATCATGAAGATTATCACTGAAAATGCATATCTCAGCTGGAAACAACAACGATACCGAAGATATGGCAGTTTCCGCATATCAAACGCACTGTGGAGTGCTGAAAACACCAGAAAACGTGCTTTTCGCATTCAATAGCACGAAAACAGCGATTTCGGTGATTCTGCACACTTGTAACAGCAGAATCATGAAGATTATCACTGAAAATGCATATATCAGCTGGAAACAACAACGATACCGAAGATATCGCAGCTTCCGCATATCAAACGCACTGTCGAGTGCTGAAAACACCAGAAAACGTGCTTTTCGCATTCAATAGCACGAATACAGCGATTTCGGTGATTCTGCACACTTGTAACAGCAGAATCATGAAGATTATCACTGAAAATGCATATATCAGCTGGAAACAACAACGATACCGAAGATATCGCAGCTTCCGCATATCAAACGCACTGTCGAGTGCTGAAAACACCAGAAAACGTGTTTTTCGCATTCAAAAGCACGAAAACAGCGATTTCGGTGATTCTGCACACTTGTAACAGCAGAATCATGAAGATTATCACTGAAAATGCATATCTCAGCTGGAAACAACAACGATACCGAAGATATGGCAGTTTCCGCATATCAAACGCACTGTGGAGTGCTGAAAACACCAGAAAACGTGTTTTTCGCATTCAATAGCACGAAAACAGCGATTTCGGTGATTCTGCACACTTGTAACAGCAGAATCATGAAGATTATCACTGAAAATGCATATCTCAGCTGGAAACAACAACGATACCGAAGATATGGCAGTTTCCGCATATCAAACGCACTGTGGAGTGCTGAAAACACCGGAAAACGTGTTCTTCGCTTCCAATAGCACGAAAACAGCGATTTCGGTGACTCTGCACACTTGTAACAGCAGAATCATGAAGATTATCACTGAAAATGCATATCTCAGCTGGAAACAACAACGATACCGAAGATATGGCAGTTTCCGCATATCAAACACACTGTGGAGTGCTGAAAACACCAGAAAACGTGTTTTTCACATTCAATAGCACGAAAACAGCGATTTCGGTGATTCTGCACACTTGTAACACCAGAATCATGAAGATTATCACTGAAAATGCATATCTCAGCTGGAAACAACAACGATACCGAAGATATCGCAGCTTCCGCATATCAAACGTTCTGTGGCGTGCTGGAAACACCAGAAAACGTGTTTTTCGCATTCAGAAGCACGAAAACAGCGATTTCGGTGATTCTGCACATTTGTAACAGCAGAATCATGAACATTATCACTGAAAATGCATATCTCAGCTGGAAACAACAACGATACCGAAGATATGGCAGTTTCCGCATATCAAATGCACTGTGGAGTGCTGAAAACACCAGAAAACGTGTTTTTCGCATTCAATAGCACGAAAACAGCGATTTCGGTGATTCTGCACACTTGTAACAGCAGAATCATGAAGATTATCACTGAAAATGCATATCTCAGCTGGAAACAACAACGATACCGAAGATATCGCAGTTTCCGCATGTCAAACGTTCTGTGGCGTGCTGAAAACACCAGAAAACGTGTTTTTCGCATTCAAAAGCACGAAAACAGCGATTTCGGTGATTCTGCACACTTGTAACAGCAGAATCATGAAGATTATCACTGAAAATGCATATCTCAGCTGGAAACAACAACGATACCGAAGATATCGCAGCTTCCGCATATCAAACGTTCTGTGGCGTGCTGAAAACACCAGAAAACGTGTTTTTCGCATTCAATAGCACGAAAACAGCGATTTCGGTGATTCTGCACACTTGTAACTGCAGAATCATGAAGATTATCACTGAAAATGCATATCTCAGCTGGAAACAACAACGATACCGAAGATATGGCAGTTTCCGCATATCAAACGCACTGTGGAGTGCTGAAAACACCAGAAAACGTGTTTTTCGCATTAAATAGCTCGAAAAGAGCGATCTCGATGATTCTGCATACTTCTGACAGAAGTCTCACCAAGATTATCGTAGAAAATGCATATCTCAGCTTGAAACCCCACGAAAACCAAAATATCTCCGGTTCTGCATATCCAACGCACTCTGGAGTGGTGAAAACACCAGATAACGTGTTTCTCGCATTAAATAGCTCAAAACGAGCGATCTCGAAGATCCTGCATACTTCTGACAGAAGTCTCACCAAGATTATCGTAGAAAATGCATATCTCAGCTTGAAACCCCACGAAAACCAAGATATCGCCGGTTCTGCATATCAAACGCACTGTGGAGTGGTGAAAACACCAGATAACGAGTTTCTCGCATTTAGTAGCTCGAAAAGTGCGATCTCGATGATTCTGCATACTTCTAACAGAAGTCTCACCAAGATTATCGCAGAAAATGCATATCTCTGCTTGAAACCCCACGCAAACCAAGATATCTCCTGTTCCGCATATCCAAAGAACTGTGGAGTGGTGAAAACCCCAGAAAACGTGTTTCTTGCATTAAATAGCTCGAAATGAGCGATCTCGATGATTCAAGTTACTTCGGACAGAAGTCTCACCAAGATTATCGCAGAAAATGCATATCTCAGCTTGAAACTCCACGAAAACAAAGATGTCGCTGGTACTGCATATCAAACGCACTGTGGAGTGGTGAAAACAACAGATAACGTGTTTCTTGCATTATATAGCTCGAAAAGAGCGATCTCGATGATTCTGCATACTTCGGACAGAAGTCTCACCAAGATTATCGCAGAAAATGCATATCTCAGGTTGAAACCCCACGAAATCCAAGATAACGCGTGTTCTGCATATCAAACGCACTGTGGAGTGGTGAAAACCCCAGAAAACGTGTTTCGCGCATTAAGTAGCTCGAAAAGAGCGATCTTAATGATTCTGGATACTTCTGACTGATGTCTCACAAATATTATCGCAGAAAATGCATATCTCAGCTCG
This sequence comes from Anthophora plumipes, assembly GCA_951804975.1. Classification (NCBI taxonomy): domain Eukaryota; kingdom Metazoa; phylum Arthropoda; class Insecta; order Hymenoptera; family Apidae; genus Anthophora; species Anthophora plumipes. Next base: position 168,844 of record CATORF010000060.1, read on the forward strand.
AAACCTCACGAAAATCAAGATCTTGCCGGTTCTGCATATCAAACGCACCGTGGAGTGGTGAAAGCAACCAGAGAACGTGTTTCTCGCGTTAAATAGCTCGAAAAGGCCGATCACGATGATTCTGCATACTTCTGACAGAAGTCTCACCAAGATTATCGTAGAAAATGCATATCTCAACTTGAACCCCGACGAAATCAAAGATGTCGCCGGTTCTGCATATCAAACGCACTGTGGAGTGGTGAAAACACCAGATAACGTGTTTCTCGCATTATATAGCTCGAAAAGAGCGATCTAGATGATTCTGCATACTTCTGACAAAAGACCCACCAAGATTATCGCCGAAAATGCATATCTCAACTTGAAACCCGACGAAAACCGAGTTATCTCCGGTTCTGCACATCAAACGTACCGTGGAGTGGTGAAAACACCAGAAAACGTGTTTCGCGCATTAAGTATTTCGAAAAGAGCGATCTCGATGATTCTGCATCCTTCGGACAGAAGTCTCAACAAGATTAACGCAGAAAATGCATATCTCAGCTTGAAACCCTACGAAAACCAAGATTTCTACTGTTCTGCATATCAAACGCACTGTGGAGTGGTGAAGACACCAGATAACGTGTTTCTCGCATTAAATAGCTCGAAAAGAGCGCTCTCGATGTTTCTGCATACTTCGGACAGATGTTTCACCAAGCTTATCGTCGAAAATGCATATCTCAGCTTGAAACCCGACGAAAACCAAGATGTCGCCGGTTCTGCATATCAAACGCACTGTGGAGTGGTGAAAACTCCAGAAAACGTGTATCTCATATTAAGTAGCTCGAAAAGAGCGTTCTCGAAGATCCTGCATACTTCTGACAGAAGTCTCACCAAGATTATCGTAGAAAATGCATATCTCAACTTGAAACCCCACGAAAACCAAGATATCGCCGGTTCTGCATATCAAACGCACTGTGGAGTGGTGAAAACACCAGATAACGTGTTTCTCGCATTATATAGCTCGAAAAGAGCGATCTAGATGATTCTGCATACTTCTGACTGAAGTCTCACCAGGATTATCGCAGAAAATGCATATCTCAGCTTGAAACCACACGAAAATCAAGATGTCGCCGGTTCTGCATATCAAACGTACTGTGGAGTGGTGAAAACACTAAAAAACGTGTTTCTCGCATTATGTAGCTCGAAAGGAGCGTTCTCGAAGATTCTGCATACTTCTGACAGAGGTCTCACCAATATTATCGTAGGAAATGCATATCTCAGCTTGAAACTCGACCGAAACCAAGATATCTCCGGTTCTGCATATCAAACGTACTGTGGAGTGGTGAAAACACCAGAAAACGTGTTTCTCGCATTAAATAGCTCGAAAAGAGCGCTCTGGATGATTCTGCATACTTCTGACAGAAGACTCACCAAGATTATCGCAGAAAATGCATATCTCAGGTGGAAACACCACGAAAATCAAGATATCGCCGGTTCTGCATATCAAGCGCACCGTGGAGTGGTCAATACACCAGATAACGTGTTTCTCGCATTAAATAGCTCGAAAAGAGCGATCTCGATGGTTCAGCATATTTCTGACAGAAGTCGCATCAAGATTATCACAGAAAATGCATACCTCAGGATGAAAACCGACGAAAACCAAGATTTCGCCATTTCTGCATATTAAACGCACTGTGGTGTGGTCAAAACACCAGAAAACTTGTTTTTTCGCATTAAACAGCTCGAACCGAGCGATCTAGATGATTCTGCATACTTCTGACTGAAGTCTAACCAATATTATCGCAGAAAATGCATATCTCCGCTAGAAACATCACGAAAATCAAGATGTCGCCGGTTCCTCATATCAAACGCACTGTGGGGTGGAGAAAACACTAGAAAACTTGTTTTTTCGCATTAAATAGCTCGAAACGAGCGATCTAGATGATTCTGCAAACTTCTGACAGAAGACTCACCAAGATTATCGTAGAAAATGCTTATCTCAGCTTGAAACCCGACGAAATCCAAGATGTCGCCGGTTCTGCATATCAAACGCACTGTGGAGTGGTCAAAACACCAGAAAACTAGTTTTTTCGCGTTAAATAGCTCGAAACGAGCGATCTAGATGATTCTGCATACTTCTGACAGAAGACTCACCAAGATTATCGCAGAAAATGCATATCTCAGCTGGAAACCCTACGAAAACCAAGATATCGCCGGCTCTCCATATCAGACGCACTGTGGAGTGGTGAAAACACCAGAAAACGTGTTCCTCGCATTAACTAGCTCGAAAAGAGCGTTCTCGATGATTCTGCATACTTCTCATAGATGAAACACCAAGATTATCGCAGAAAATGCATATTTCAGCTGGAAACCCCACGAAAACCAAGTTATCGGCGGCTCTACATATCAAGCGCACTGTGGAGTGGTGAAAACACCAGAAAACGTTCTACTCGCATTAACTAGCTCGAAAAGAGCGTTCTGGATGATTCTGCACACTTCTGACTGAAGTCTCACCAGGATAATCGCAGAAAATGCATATCACAGCTTGAAACCTCACGAAAATCAAGATGTCGCCGGTTCTGCATATCAAACGCACTGTGGAATGTTGAAAACTACAGAAAACTGGTTTCTTCGCATTAAATAGCTCGAAAAGAGCGATCTAGATGATTCTGCATACTTCTGACAGAAGACTCACCAAGATTATCGCAGAAAATGCATATCTCAGCTAGAAAACCTCACGAAAACCAAGTTATCTCCGGTTCTGCACATCAAACGTTCTGTGGAGTGGAGAAAACACCAGAAAACGTGTTTCTCGCATTAAATAGCTCGAAAAGAGGGATCTCGATGATTCTGCATACTTCTGACAGACGACTCACCAAGATTATCGCAGAAAATGCATATCTCACCTGGAAACCCGTCCGAAACAAAGATATCTGCGGTTCTGCATGTCGAACGTACTGTGGAGTGGTGAAAACACCAGAAAACGTGTTTCTCGCATTAAGTAGCTCGAAAAGAGCGTTCTCGAAGATTGTGCATACTTCTGACAGAAGTCTCACCAAGATTATCTTAGAAAATGCATATTTCAGCTGGAAAGACCACGAAAATGAAGATATAGCCGGTTCTGCATATCAAACGTACTGTGGAGTGCTGAAAACACCAGAAAACGAGTTTTTCGCAATAAATAGCACGAAAACAGCGATTTCGGTGATTCCGCACACTTGTCACAGAAGACTCATGACAATTATCACTGAAAATGCATATCTCAGCTGGAAACACCACGAAAATCAGGATATCGCCGGTGCTGCATATCAAACGCACTGTGGAATGTTGAAAACACCAGAAAACTTGTTTTTTCGCATTAACTAGCACGAAAAGAGCGTTCTGGATGATTCTGCATACCTCTCATAGATGAAACACAAAGATTATCGCAGAAAATGCATATTTCAGCTGGAAACCCCACGAAAACCAAGTTATTGGCGGCTCTACATATCAAACGCACTGTGGAGAGGTCAAAACACCAGATAACGTGTTTCTCGCATTAAATAGCTCGAAAAGAGCGGTATCGATGATTCTGCATACTTCGGACAGAAGTCTCACCAATATTATCGCAGAAAATGCATATCTTTGCTTGAAACCCGACCGAAACGAAGATATCTCCGGTTCTGCATGTCAAACGTACTGTAGAGTGGTGAAAACACCAGAAAACTTGTTTTTTCGCATTAAACAGCTCGAAACCAGCGATCTAGATGATTCTGCATCCTTCTGACTGAAGTCTAACCAATATTATCGCAGAAAATGCATATCTCCGCTAGAAACATCACGAAAATCAAGATGTCGCCGGTTCTGCATATCAAACGCACTGTGGGGTGGAGAAAACACCAGAAAACGTGTTTCTCGCATTAACTTGCTCGAAAAGAGCGTTCTCGATGATTCTGCATAATTCTCATAGATGAAACACAAAGATTATCGCAGAAAATGCATATTTCAGCTGGAAACCCCACGAAAACCAAGTTATCTCCGGTTCTGCACATCAAACGTTCTGTGGAGTGGTGAAAACACCAGAAAACGTTCTACTCGCATTAACTAGCTCGAAAAGAGCGTTCTGGATGATTCTGCACACTTCTGACTGAAGTCTCACCAGGATAATCGCAGAAAATGCATATCACAGCTTGAAACCTCACGAAAATCAAGATGTCGCCGGTTCTGCATATCAAACGCACTGTGGAATGTTGAAAACTACAGAAAACTGGTTTCTTCGCATTAAATAGCTCGAAAAGAGCGATCTAGATGATTCTGCATACTTCTGACAGAAGACTCACCAAGATTATCGCAGAAAATGCATATCTCAGCTAGAAAACCTCACGAAAACCAAGTTATCTCCGGTTCTGCACATCAAACGTTCTGTGGAGTGGAGAAAACACCAGAAAACGTGTTTCTCGCATTAAATAGCTCGAAAAGAGGGATCTCGATGATTCTGCATACTTCTGACAGACGACTCACCAAGATTATCGCAGAAAATGCATATCTCACCTGGAAACCCGACCGAAACAAAGATATCTGCGGTTCTGCATGTCGAACGTACTGTGGAGTGGTGAAAACACCAGAAAACGTGTTTCTCGCATTAAGTAGCTCGAAAAGAGCGTTCTCGAAGATTGTGCATACTTCTGACAGAAGTCTCACCAAGATTATCTTAGAAAATGCATATTTCAGCTGGAAAGACCACGAAAATGAAGATATAGCCGGTTCTGCATATCAAACGTACTGTGGAGTGCTGAAAACACCAGAAAACGAGTTTTTCGCAATAAATAGCACGAAAACAGCGATTTCGGTGATTCCGCACACTTGTCACAGAAGACTCATGACAATTATCACTGAAAATGCATATCTCAGCTGGAAACACCACGAAAATCAGGATATCGCCGGTGCTGCATATCAAACGCACTGTGGAATGTTGAAAACACCAGAAAACTTGTTTTTTCGCATTAACTAGCACGAAAAGAGCGTTCTGGATGATTCTGCATACCTCTCATAGATGAAACACAAAGATTATCGCAGAAAATGCATATTTCAGCTGGAAACCCCACGAAAACCAAGTTATTGGCGGCTCTACATATCAAACGCACTGTGGAGAGGTCAAAACACCAGATAACGTGTTTCTCGCATTAAATAGCTCGAAAAGAGCGGTATCGATGATTCTGCATACTTCGGACAGAAGTCTCACCAATATTATCGCAGAAAATGCATATCTTTGCTTGAAACCCGACCGAAACGAAGATATCTCCGGTTCTGCATGTCAAACGTACTGTAGAGTGGTGAAAACACCAGAAAACTTGTTTTTTCGCATTAAACAGCTCGAAACCAGCGATCTAGATGATTCTGCATCCTTCTGACTGAAGTCTAACCAATATTATCGCAGAAAATGCATATCTCCGCTAGAAACATCACGAAAATCAAGATGTCGCCGGTTCTGCATATCAAACGCACTGTGGGGTGGAGAAAACACCAGAAAACGTGTTTCTCGCATTAACTTGCTCGAAAAGAGCGTTCTCGATGATTCTGCATAATTCTCATAGATGAAACACCAAGATTATCGCAGAAAGTGCATATTTCAGCTGGAAACCCCACGAAAACCAAGTTATCGGCGGCTCTACATATCAAACGCACTGTGGAGTGGTCAAAACACTAGAAAACTTGTTTTTTCGCATTAAATAGCTCGAAACGAGCGATCTAGATGATTCTGCAAACTTCTGACAGAAGTCTCACCAATATTATTGCAGAAAATGCATATCTCTGCTTGAAACCCGGCCGAAACGAAGATATCTCCAGTTCTGCATGTCTAACGTACTGTGGAGTGGTGAATACACCAGAAAACGTGTTTCTCGCATTAAGTAGCTCGAAAAGAGCGATCTCGAAGATTCTGCATACTTCTGACAGAAGTCTCACCAAGATTATCGTAGAAAATGCATATCTCAGCTTGAAACCGGACGAAAACCAAAATATCTCCGGTTCTGCATATCCAACGCACTGTGGAGCGGTGAAAACACCAGATAACGTGTTTCTCGCATTAAATTGCTCGAATCGAGCGATCTCGATGTTTCTGCATACTTCGGACAGAAGTCATAACAAGATTATCGCAGAAAATGCATATCTCAGCTTGGAACCCCACAAAAACCAAGATATCGCCGGTTCTGCATATCAAACGCACTGTGGAGTGGTGAAAACACCAGATAACGTGTTTCTCGCATTAAATAGCTCGAAACGAGCGATCTCGATGATTCTGCATACTTCGGACAGAAGTCTCACCAAAATTATCGTAAAGAATGCATATCTCAGCTTGAAACCCCACGAAAACCAAGATATCGCTGTGTTCAGCATATCAAACGCACTGTGGAATGGTGAAAACCCCAGAAGACGTGTTTCTCGCATTAAATAGCTCGACTAGAGCGATCTCGATGATTCTTCATACTTCGGACAGAAGTCTCATCAAGATTATCGTAAAAAATGCATATCTCAGCTTGAAACCCCACGAAAGCCAAGATATCGCTGGTTCTGCATATCAAACGCACTGTGGAGTGGTGAACAGCCCAGAAAACGTGTTTCTCGCATTAAATAGCTCGAATAGAGCGATCTCGATGATTTTTCATACTTCGGACAGAAGTCTCACCAAGATTATCGTAAAAAAAGCATATCTCAGCTTGAAACCCCACGAAAACCCAGATATCTACTGTTCTGCATATCAAACGCACTGTGGAGTGGTGAAAACACCAGATAACGTGCTTCTCGCACTAACTATCTCGAAAAGAGCAATCTCGATGATTCAGCATACTTCGGACAGAAGTCTTACAAAGATTATCGCAGAAAATGCATATCTCTGCTTGAAACCCGACGAAAACCAAAATATCTCCTGTTCTGCATATCCAACGCACTGTGGAGTGGTGAAAACACCAGATAACGTGTTTCTCGAATTAAATATCTCGATACGAGCGATCTCGATGATTCTGCATACTTCGCACCGAAGTCTCAACAAGATTATCGCAGAAAATGCATATCTCAGCTTGAAACCCCACGAAAACCAAGATATCTACTGTTTTGCATATCAAACGCACTGTGGAGTGGTGAAAACACCAGAAAACGTGTATTTCGCATTCAATAGCACGAAAACAGCGATTTCGGTGATTCTGCACACTTGTAACAGCAGAATCATGAAGATTATCACTGAAAATGCTTATCTCAGCTGGAAACAACAACGATACCGAAGATATGGCAGTTTCCGCATATCAAACGCACTGTGGAGAGCTGAAAACACCAGAAAACGTGTTTTTCGCATTCAATAGCACGAAAACAGCGATTTCGGTGATTCTGCACACTTGTAACAGCAGAATCATGAAGATTATCATTGAAAATGCATATCTCAGCTGGAAACAACAACGATACCGAAGATATCGCAGTTTCCGCATATCAAACGCACTGTGGAGTGCTGAAAACACCAGAAAACGTGTTTTTCGCATTCAATAGCACGAAAACAGCGATTTCGGTGATTCTGCACACTTGTAACAGCAGAATCATGAAGATTATCACTGAAAATGCATATATCAGCTGGAAACAACAACGATACCGAAGATATCGCAGCTTCCGCATATCAAACGCACTGTCGAGTGCTGAAAACACCAGAAAACGTGTATTTCGCATTCAATAGCACGAAAACAGCGATTTCGGTGATTCTGCACACTTGTAACAGCAGAATCATGAAGATTATCACTGAAAATGCATATCTCAGCTGGAAACAACAACGATACCGAAGATATGGCAGTTTCCGCATATCAAACGCACTGTGGAGAGCTGAAAACACCAGAAAACGTGTTTTTCGCATTCAATAGCACGAAAACAGCGATTTCGGTGATTCTGCACACTTGTAACAGCAGAATCATGAAGATTATCATTGAAAATGCATATCTCAGCTGGAAACAACAACGATACCGAAGATATCGCAGTTTCCGCACGTCAAACGCTCTGTGGCGTGCTGAAAACACCTGAAAACGTGTTTTTCGCATTCAAAAGCACGAAAACAGCGATTTCGGTGATTCTGCACACTTGTAACAGCAGAATCATGAAGATTATCACTGAAAATGCATATCTCAGCTGGAAACAACAACGATACCGAAGATATGGCAGTTTCCGCATATCAAACGCACTGTGGAGTGCTGAAAACACCGGAAAACGTGTTCTTCGCTTCCAATAGCACGAAAACAGCGATTTCGGTGACTCTGCACACTTGTAACAGCAGAATCATGAAGATTATCACTGAAAATGCATATCTCAGCTGGAAACAACAACGATACCGAAGATATGGCAGTTTCCGCATATCAAACACACTGTGGAGTGCTGAAAACACCAGAAAACGTGTTTTTCACATTCAATAGCACGAAAACAGCGATTTCGGTGATTCTGCACACTTGTAACACCAGAATCATGAAGATTATCACTGAAAATGCATATCTCAGCTCGAAACCTCACGAAAATCAAGATCTTGCCGGTTCTGCATATCAAACGCACCGTGGAGTGGTGAAAGCAACCAGAGAACGTGTTTCTCGCGTTAAATAGCTCGAAAAGGCCGATCACGATGATTCTGCATACTTCTGACAGAAGTCTCACCAAGATTATCGTAGAAAATGCATATCTCAACTTGAACCCCGACGAAATCAAAGATGTCGCCGGTTCTGCATATCAAACGCACTGTGGAGTGGTGAAAACACCAGATAACGTGTTTCTCGCATTATATAGCTCGAAAAGAGCGATCTAGATGATTCTGCATACTTCTGACAAAAGACCCACCAAGATTATCGCCGAAAATGCATATCTCAACTTGAAACCCGACGAAAACCGAGTTATCTCCGGTTCTGCACATCAAACGTACCGTGGAGTGGTGAAAACACCAGAAAACGTGTTTCGCGCATTAAGTATTTCGAAAAGAGCGATCTCGATGATTCTGCATCCTTCGGACAGAAGTCTCAACAAGATTAACGCAGAAAATGCATATCTCAGCTTGAAACCCTACGAAAACCAAGATTTCTACTGTTCTGCATATCAAACGCACTGTGGAGTGGTGAAGACACCAGATAACGTGTTTCTCGCATTAAATAGCTCGAAAAGAGCGCTCTCGATGTTTCTGCATACTTCGGACAGATGTTTCACCAAGCTTATCGTCGAAAATGCATATCTCAGCTTGAAACCCGACGAAAACCAAGATGTCGCCGGTTCTGCATATCAAACGCACTGTGGAGTGGTGAAAACTCCAGAAAACGTGTATCTCATATTAAGTAGCTCGAAAAGAGCGTTCTCGAAGATCCTGCATACTTCTGACAGAAGTCTCACCAAGATTATCGTAGAAAATGCATATCTCAACTTGAAACCCCACGAAAACCAAGATATCGCCGGTTCCGCATATCAAACGCACTGTGGAGTGGTGAAAACACCAGATAACGTGTTTCTCGCATTATATAGCTCGAAAAGAGCGATCTAGATGATTCTGCATACTTCTGACTGAAGTCTCACCAGGATTATCGCAGAAAATGCATATCTCAGCTTGAAACCACACGAAAATCAAGATGTCGCCGGTTCTGCATATCAAACGTACTGTGGAGTGGTGAAAACACTAAAAAACGTGTTTCTCGCATTATGTAGCTCGAAAGGAGCGTTCTCGAAGATTCTGCATACTTCTGACAGAGGTCTCACCAATATTATCGTAGGAAATGCATATCTCAGCTTGAAACTCGACCGAAACCAAGATATCTCCGGTTCTGCATATCAAACGTACTGTGGAGTGGTGAAAACACCAGAAAACGTGTTTCTCGCATTAAATAGCTCGAAAAGAGCGCTCTGGATGATTCTGCATACTTCTGACAGAAGACTCACCAAGATTATCGCAGAAAATGCATATCTCAGGTGGAAACACCACGAAAATCAAGATATCGCCGGTTCTGCATATCAAGCGCACCGTGGAGTGGTCAATACACCAGATAACGTGTTTCTCGCATTAAATAGCTCGAAAAGAGCGATCTCGATGGTTCAGCATATTTCTGACAGAAGTCGCATCAAGATTATCACAGAAAATGCATACCTCAGGATGAAAACCGACGAAAACCAAGATTTCGCCATTTCTGCATATTAAACGCACTGTGGTGTGGTCAAAACACCAGAAAACTTGTTTTTTCGCATTAAACAGCTCGAACCGAGCGATCTAGATGATTCTGCATACTTCTGACTGAAGTCTAACCAATATTATCGCAGAAAATGCATATCTCCGCTAGAAACATCACGAAAATCAAGATGTCGCCGGTTCCTCATATCAAACGCACTGTGGGGTGGAGAAAACACCAGAAAACGTATTTCTCGCATTAACTAGCTCGAATAGAGCGTTCTCGATGATTCTGCAAACTTCTGACAGAAGTCTCACCAAGATTATCGTAGAAAATGCTTATCTCAGCTGGAAACCCCACGAAAACCAAGATATCCCCGGTTCTGCATATCAGACGCACTGTGGAGTGGTGAAAACACCAGAAAACGTGTTTCTCGCATTAACTAGCTCGAGAAGAGCGCTCTGGATGATTCTGCATCCTTCTGACTGAAGTCTCACCAGGATTATCGCAGAAAATGCATATTTCAGCTGGAAACCCCACGAAAACCAAGTTATCGGCGGCTCGACATATCAAACGCACTGTGGAGTGGTCAAAACACTAGAAAACTTGTTTTTTCGCATTAAATAGCTCGAAACGAGCGATCTAGATGATTCTGCAAACTTCTGACAGAAGACTCACCAAGATTATCGTAGAAAATGCTTATCTCAGCTTGAAACCCGACGAAATCCAAGATGTCGCCGGTTCTGCATATCAAACGCACTGTGGAGTGGTCAAAACACCAGAAAACTAGTTTTTTCGCGTTAAATAGCTCGAAACGAGCGATCTAGATGATTCTGCATACTTCTGACAGAAGACTCACCAAGATTATCGCAGAAAATGCATATCTCAGCTGGAAACCCTACGAAAACCAAGATATCGCCGGCTCTCCATATCAGACGCACTGTGAAGTGGTGAAAACACCAGAAAACGTGTTCCTCGCATTAACTAGCTCGAAAAGAGCGTTCTCGATGATTCTGCATACTTCTCATAGATGAAACACCAAGATTATCGCAGAAAATGCATATTTCAGCTGGAAACCCCACGAAAACCAAGTTATCGGCGGCTCTACATATCAAGCGCACTGTGGAGTGGTGAAAACACCAGAAAACGTTCTACTCGCATTAACTAGCTCGAAAAGAGCGTTCTGGATGATTCTGCACACTTCTGACTGAAGTCTCACCAGGATAATCGCAGAAAATGCATATCACAGCTTGAAACCTCACGAAAATCAAGATGTCGCCGGTTCTGCATATCAAACGCACTGTGGAATGTTGAAAACTACAGAAAACTGGTTTCTTCGCATTAAATAGCTCGAAAAGAGCGATCTAGATGATTCTGCATACTTCTGACAGAAGACTCACCAAGATTATCGCAGAAAATGCATATCTCAGCTAGAAAACCTCACGAAAACCAAGTTATCTCCGGTTCTGCACATCAAACGTTCTGTGGAGTGGAGAAAACACCAGAAAACGTGTTTCTCGCATTAAATAGCTCGAAAAGAGGGATCTCGATGATTCTGCATACTTCTGACAGACGACTCACCAAGATTATCGCAGAAAATGCATATCTCACCTGGAAACCCGACCGAAACCAAGATATCTGCGGTTCTGCATGTCGAACGTACTGTGGAGTGGTGAAAACACCAGAAAACGTGTTTCTCGCATTAAGTAGCTCGAAAAGAGCGTTCTCGAAGATTGTGCATACTTCTGACAGAAGTCTCACCAAGATTATCTTAGAAAATGCATATTTCAGCTGGAAAGACCACGAAAATGAAGATATAGCCGGTTCTGCATATCAAACGTACTGTGGAGTGCTGAAAACACCAGAAAACGAGTTTTTCGCAATAAATAGCACGAAAACAGCGATTTCGGTGATTCCGCACACTTGTCACAGAAGACTCATGACAATTATCACTGAAAATGCATATCTCAGCTGGAAACACCACGAAAATCAGGATATCGCCGGTGCTGCATATCAAACGCACTGTGGAATGTTGAAAACACCAGAAAACTTGTTTTTTCGCATTAACTAGCACGAAAAGAGCGTTCTGGATGATTCTGCATACCTCTCATAGATGAAACACAAAGATTATCGCAGAAAATGCATATTTCAGCTGGAAACCCCACGAAAACCAAGTTATTGGCGGCTCTACATATCAAACGCACTGTGGAGAGGTCAAAACACCAGATAACGTGTTTCTCGCATTAAATAGCTCGAAAAGAGCGGTATCGATGATTCTGCATACTTCGGACAGAAGTCTCACCAATATTATCGCAGAAAATGCATATCTTTGCTTGAAACCCGACCGAAACGAAGATATCTCCGGTTCTGCATGTCAAACGTACTGTAGAGTGGTGAAAACACCAGAAAACTTGTTTTTTCGCATTAAACAGCTCGAAACCAGCGATCTAGATGATTCTGCATCCTTCTGACTGAAGTCTAACCAATATTATCGCAGAAAATGCATATCTCCGCTAGAAACATCACGAAAATCAAGATGTCGCCGGTTCTGCATATCAAACGCACTGTGGGGTGGAGAAAACACCAGAAAACGTGTTTCTCGCATTAACTTGCTCGAAAAGAGCGTTCTCGATGATTCTGCATAATTCTCATAGATGAAACACCAAGATTATCGCAGAAAGTGCATATTTCAGCTGGAAACCCCACGAAAACCAAGTTATCGGCGGCTCTACATATCAAACGCACTGTGGAGTGGTCAAAACACTAGAAAACTTGTTTTTTCGCATTAAATAGCTCGAAACGAGCGATCTAGATGATTCTGCAAACTTCTGACAGAAGTCTCACCAATATTATTGCAGAAAATGCATATCTCTGCTTGAAACCCGGCCGAAACGAAGATATCTCCAGTTCTGCATGTCTAACGTACTGTGGAGTGGTGAATACACCAGAAAACGTGTTTCTCGCATTAAGTAGCTCGAAAAGAGCGATCTCGAAGATTCTGCATACTTCTGACAGAAGTCTCACCAAGATTATCGTAGAAAATGCATATCTCAGCTTGAAACCGGACGAAAACCAAAATATCTCCGGTTCTGCATATCCAACGCACTGTGGAGCGGTGAAAACACCAGATAACGTGTTTCTCGCATTAAATTGCTCGAATCGAGCGATCTCGATGTTTCTGCATACTTCGGACAGAAGTCATAACAAGATTATCGCAGAAAATGCATATCTCAGCTTGGAACCCCACAAAAACCAAGATATCGCCGGTTCTGCATATCTAACGCACTGTGGAGTGGTGAAAACACCAGATAACGTGTTTCTCGCATTAAATAGCTCGAAACGAGCGATCTCGATGATTCTGCATACTTCGGACAGAAGTCTCACCAAAATTATCGTAAAGAATGCATATCTCAGCTTGAAACCCCACGAAAACCAAGATATCGCTGTGTTCAGCATATCAAACGCACTGTGGAATGGTGAAAACCCCAGAAGACGTGTTTCTCGCATTAAATAGCTCGACTAGAGCGATCTCGATGATTCTTCATACTTCGGACAGAAGTCTCATCAAGATTATCGTAAAAAATGCATATCTCAGCTTGAAACCCCACGAAAGCCAAGATATCGCTGGTTCTGCATATCAAACGCACTGTGGAGTGGTGAACAGCCCAGAAAACGTGTTTCTCGCATTAAATAGCTCGAATAGAGCGATCTCGATGATTTTTCATACTTCGGACAGAAGTCTCACCAAGATTATCGTAAAAAAAGCATATCTCAGCTTGAAACCCCACGAAAACCCAGATATCTACTGTTCTGCATATCAAACGCACTGTGGAGTGGTGAAAACACCAGATAACGTGCTTCTCGCACTAACTATCTCGAAAAGAGCAATCTCGATGATTCAGCATACTTCGGACAGAAGTCTTACAAAGATTATCGCAGAAAATGCATATCTCTGCTTGAAACCCGACGAAAACCAAAATATCTCCTGTTCTGCATATCCAACGCACTGTGGAGTGGTGAAAACACCAGATAACGTGTTTCTCGCATTAAATATCTCGATACGAGCGATCTCGATGATTCTGCATACTTCGCACCGAAGTCTCAACAAGATTATCGCAGAAAATGCATATCTCAGCTTGAAACCCCACGAAAACCAAGATATCTACTGTTTTGCATATCAAACGCACTGTGGAGTGGTGAAAACACCAGAAAACGTGTATTTCGCATTCAATAGCACGAAAACAGCGATTTCGGTGATTCTGCACACTTGTAACAGCAGAATCATGAAGATTATCACTGAAAATGCTTATCTCAGCTGGAAACAACAACGATACCGAAGATATGGCAGTTTCCGCATATCAAACGCACTGTGGAGAGCTGAAAACACCAGAAAACGTGTTTTTCGCATTCAATAGCACGAAAACAGCGATTTCGGTGATTCTGCACACTTGTAACAGCAGAATCATGAAGATTATCATTGAAAATGCATATCTCAGCTGGAAACAACAACGATACCGAAGATATCGCAGTTTCCGCATATCAAACGCACTGTGGAGTGCTGAAAACACCAGAAAACGTGTTTTTCGCATTCAATAGCACGAAAACAGCGATTTCGGTGATTCTGCACACTTGTAACAGCAGAATCATGAAGATTATCACTGAAAATGCATATATCAGCTGGAAACAACAACGATACCGAAGATATCGCAGCTTCCGCATATCAAACGCACTGTCGAGTGCTGAAAACACCAGAAAACGTGTATTTCGCATTCAATAGCACGAAAACAGCGATTTCGGTGATTCTGCACACTTGTAACAGCAGAATCATGAAGATTATCACTGAAAATGCATATCTCAGCTGGAAACAACAACGATACCGAAGATATGGCAGTTTCCGCATATCAAACGCACTGTGGAGAGCTGAAAACACCAGAAAACGTGTTTTTCGCATTCAATAGCACGAAAACAGCGATTTCGGTGATTCTGCACACTTGTAACAGCAGAATCATGAAGATTATCATTGAAAATGCATATCTCAGCTGGAAACAACAACGATACCGAAGATATCGCAGTTTCCGCACGTCAAACGCTCTGTGGCGTGCTGAAAACACCTGAAAACGTGTTTTTCGCATTCAAAAGCACGAAAACAGCGATTTCGGTGATTCTGCACACTTGTAACAGCAGAATCATGAAGATTATCACTGAAAATGCATATCTCAGCTGGAAACAACAACGATACCGAAGATATGGCAGTTTCCGCATATCAAACGCACTGTGGAGTGCTGAAAACACCGGAAAACGTGTTCTTCGCTTCCAATAGCACGAAAACAGCGATTTCGGTGACTCTGCACACTTGTAACAGCAGAATCATGAAGATTATCACTGAAAATGCA